>JASPKZ010000248.1:0-100430 GCA_030220185.1 Diploptera punctata
ACGTCGTAAATTTACCGCACGTAGGAGAACCTTCAGTCTGAAATAAGATACGTCTGAGTAACATTTGTCAATACTTTCTCGTCCAGATTTCAATTCCATCGATATTGAGTAATGACCAAAGATACTAAACATCGTCGTTAAATAATAACAAAACTAAAAATATCACTACTAACAATAAACACACACAGCCAAATGCATACAGTCTTCGATTTTGCACGGGGCATGACCAAAGATAACCAAGTGTCGCAAAGTAAAATTATAGAATTATATGACTCCTAAAACATTGAAAAGCACAATAGAAGATTGTGAGGTTTCGATTTCTCAATTAATTTTTTATATTTAATTTTACAAAAAAATTGGAGTAGATAAATTAAAAATTACCGTTTTTACAAACATGTACCGGTATTGTTTATGTGAAATTGTTATTTTAAGATTTGTTTATTTTTATTTAGAAAGAGAATAATTACACTACTTGGTTTGAAAACATAAACACAGGGAAGAGAATTATATATACCTGGATATACATCCTGTTTTTGTTTGAAACACAATAACATTGTGCTGGTATTCTTCATTATGTTGTCTTAAGGTAGAAACAATAAACAGAACGTACTATGTAGAAGCAGATGCATAACATAACTTTATCTCAAAATTTTCAAAACTTGAGACGAAAGTATATACTGTGTATACAAATAATAAAGTCCATGGCGCGACAGGCCTAGAAGGGTCTTGGCCCACCAGTCGACTGCTGGTCTCACATACACACGTGTTAATTTCAAAGGTAGATGATCATACAACAGTATAAGGGTGACAAGTAGTCACTATATCGGGTCCCTCAGCCGTTATAGCTGGTTTTCTCAACATTTAGCCGCTAATTATTGTACCTAACCAAATTCACTACGTTGCTGGGCGGGCACAAGTCCCATTCTGGCCGAAATTCCATGAGAAAATGTCTTCCTCCATGAGGACTGGAATGAGCGCTAGTCCTATAGCTCTGTACCAAGGCATCATGCCTGAAACCACTCGGCTACGGATAGAAAAAAGCTATCTTAATTAACATTCTAAAATATTTTAAGTACGACAAGGGTGTTCGCTCTCACCTATATTATTTAATACTTATATGGACGATATCCTAAAAGAATGGAAGAAGGTTTTAACTAATGAAGGAATACTAACTGATAATAAAGATAAAATAAATGCTTTATTATTCGCTGACGATGTTGTACTTTTAGCAGAATCTGAAATGAGCTCCAAATGTTAGCATATAAATTTTAATTAATAGCCAATAGATATAATTGTAAAATAGCAATAAATAAGTCAAAAGAAATGACATTTATTGGTAAATATTGAATTAGATAAAAAATTGTACTGGATAACAAAATAATAGAACAAGGATCACATTTCCAATATTTAGGATGTGATATAACATATAGAGAAAATAAAGATATAGAAAATAAAGTAAATAAATTTCAGGCTATTTGTGGAACCATAAAAGAACCTTAGGTCGGAAAACAAGGAAAGATACGAAACTTAAATTATATATAACAATGGCTGTTCCTTTGTTGTTGTATGGAAGTGAAAATTGGATAATGAGATCAAGGGATGAAATCAGGATACGGACTGCGGAAATGCTGTTTTTACGTAATGTGAAAGGATGCACAAGAGCGGATAGAATAAGGAATGAAACCATACGAGAAGAATTAAATATATATAAAATTGAAGATAAAATCAGCGAAAATAATAATAAATGGACAGAACACTTAATGAGAATGAACAACGAAAGAATACCAAAAAGAACCTTTCTGTATAATCCCAGAGGAACAAGAGATGTTGGCCGACCACGTGGAAGATGGACTCCACTTTTAACTTCGCCGGAACAGGCTGCATAGCCTAAACCTTGTAGTAGAAGAAGAAGAAATATATTAAGTGTCCTCACACATTTTAGGACAGGCAGCCTAAAATCATTAACATTAATGAAAATCGACACTCAAATAGCCTCTAAAATATGTAAAAACCTTCTTTCAGTAAATGTATTATATTTCATTTAAACTACAGGCGTTATACACTACCCAATATGAATGAAAATTTACCGGTATAAAATAAAACCTCTTTGTTAAAGCAGGGCTATAAATTTTAATACAATTTTCTATGATTCATCAGAGAAATTAACATTGATCATTTTCATCATTTAGCATCATATTATCATATCAATATTATAATATTATAGTTTCGGTAACAAATAAACATTTTTTTTACAAGATGTCTGTAGTGACGCGACACGGTCCTTCGTAGATAACAGTGTTCTGCATCGAGTTTTTTAAATAAATGAGCATTTCTGAATCACAATTTCACACTGATTGCAAAAACCAAATCCGTTTTCGCGTACCACGTCAGATTTTTTTACAAATCAAGATTTTATGTTTTAAATATTTTTCGTAATGTACATAATGTAGTAATATTACAGTGAGCTTGGAGTTTGTTACAAAGACCCAACAGTTTATAATTTCAACTTTATTACTTAAAATGTAATATAACTATTATTATGTTTATATTATAAATTATGTTTATATTTTATATTATTTTATATTTATTAAAATCTACTAACTATATCCTCCCTAGGTCCGTACAAAAACTGTGGTTGTATTTCATCCGTAGTAATTCTGCCCGAAGGTAGGTCCTTCACTGCAATCGTAGCATTTGTATGCTATACTTGCAGCTTTGCTAGGGAATTGTGTAGGTGTGGTATCTTCCCGTTGCTTTCCACACCGGTGAAGGATGATGATGATGATGGCCATATGATTTCGGGGATCGTTTGGGGCTTAAAGTTTTCCTGACATTTGTCTTACAGGTGAGGAAAAACCCCGATAAAAATCTCACCCAGAAAAACTGCCCCGACCGGGGATCGAACCCGGGCCCGCTGCGTGACAAGGCACGCTACCTCGAGACCACAGCGGTGGACGTAGTTCTATTAATGATCCAAATATGTTTTTGATATTTATGTGGATCATATACGTTAGTAAAACAAAGAATATTTGTAAAGAAAACTTACTTTAAATACTACGGCATTAAGTTAGGAGACCAGGATAAATCGTGGTGTCCTCACAAAGTGTGTCAAGTTTTGTTGCAGAGTTGAGGAGTTTGAAAATGAAACAAGTCATATGCCCTTTGGTTTCATATGATTTGGAGGGAACCTACAAATCATGGAGAAGATTGTTATTTTTGCACAGTTAAGGTAGCAGGACATAATGCTAAAAACAAGAAATATTGTATATCCTAACATTCTTTCAGCCATTCGACCCGTACCTCATGGTCCTGATAGTCCGGTTCCCATACACCCTGAATCAGATACATTGCCGTCTGCATTCAGTAGCATTCAGAAACTCAATCTTCAGTGGATGATGAACCATGTAATTCTGATCATAATAGACGTTTTAGTCAAAGTGAGCTTAACAATTTAGTGAGTGATTTAAATTTGCCTAAAGAATCAGCAGAACTCTTAGGCTCTAGGTTAAAAGTAAAGAAAGTATTGAATGAGAATACATATGTTTCATGTTATAGGCAATGTGAGAAGGAACTTGTCTCTCTTTTTTCTTTTCTTTTTTTTTTTTTGTTTTTTTTTGCTGAACAAGAAAATTTAGTGTATTGCCAAAGACATCCCTGCTCTCTTAAAATAAATGTGTTTTGCTTCATAATAGAAGCATTCATCCTTCCATTCCTGTGGCCCACTCTTTTGTTCTAAGGGAGACATATGGAAATGTAAAGTTTTGATTACAAAAACTGCAGTACGAAAACCATCTATGCTAATCTGTGGAGATTTCATGATTATTGGACTATTAGTTGGTCAGAAAACTGGTTTCACAAAATACCCATGTTTCGTATGTGAATGGGATAGCAGAGTTAGGTCAGAACAGTGGGAAAGGGAACAGAAGTCACGTAGGACTAATTTAATACCGGGCGAAAAAAAAGAAGTAAACCTCATTGTTCCCTCAAAAGTATTGTTGCCATCTATCCATGTAAAATTAGGTTCAATGAAACAATTTATGAAACTTCTAGATACAGACAGTGAGTGCTTTAAATACATTTGCGCCACATTTCCCTCATTATCCTATGAAAAAAATTAAAGCTGTTGTAATCGTTGGCCCACAAATTCGAAAACGGTTGATATACGGTCAGTTCGAGAATATTATGAGTCGAAAAGTGAAGTATGCCTAGATGCTTATAACTAAGGGGTGGATTCCTATGTCATGTCATACTTTTAGCAAAGACTATATTCTAAGCTTCAAGTAAGTAAAAACATTTATACATGACTTATTATTAAGATTAAGAGTTTTTATTGGGCCTTAAAAGTCATATTTCTCACTTTTTCAGATCTTTCGTCACACTTCTGCTTATTTCTATGATTAAGTCATATTTTGTGTTTTTCTAATAGCCTAGTCATCAGGCGAATGGAAATAACCAACATTGTATCTGTATAAAAATCGTCAGTTTCACAGTTCACTTGTTTCGAAGGTTTCTGTTAACAGGTAGCAAACGTTTGCACTGGACAATAGAAGAAGACTTCCTTTTTCTTATGATACAATTGAAAATGTATATGAATAAACAATTAATATAATATGGGTAAAAAATTAATTCAATTATAAGGACATATTTTGTCTTTTTCAGGTCATATTTACACCTTTTTAGGTAATAAATGCAAGCATAGTTTCCATTTTTAGGTCGCTGACCACGGACCACTCAAGTGACAGCCATACGAAAACAAATGTAACTAAATTAGTATGGTTTAAATTCTTCCCTGTAGGGGAGAGCGCCTAAATCTCTGTAAAGGGAAACATGGGCTTACAAGATACAAGAAGGTCATAGAAATCCGCCCTTTACTTATAACTATTAATTATTATTATTATTATTATTATTATTATTATCATTGTTATTATTATTATTATTAATGATTAATTAGTGGCAAATAAATTTTGGCCTAGTTTTTGACACAAAATTCTTGTTGAAAGTAATTTTTATTACGATTTACAGAGCTATAATTTCATTTCTAGTTATTCATGAATATTTTGAAAACCTGACGTGATAGGAGAAAATGAAAACCATTTTAGAATTCAGCACAAAAGATCTGTTTAAAATCACCTATCAGATTTAAAAAGCAAAAAAAAATATTTTTTTAATTTCCAGAACGGTGTAATGTATTTGTATATTGAGAATGGCCTCTCTATATCACACGAACACATGGGCGCAGAAATGTCTTATCCACATGGTTAAAAGTGAGTACGTCTTTGACTGTATTCCTTCAATACATAGCAAATATTCATTGTATTCTAGTTTGTAAACATGGATTTCATTTCAGCAGTCCAATGTCTAAGATAGGCAGTTTTGCAATTTTCTCCTTCGGCATTCACGCATATTAAATGGAAGAAAAACATATCAATGAGAGTGATGATGCAATTAGAAACGAAATGAGTACACGCAATTGAAATTAGTTTGAATTTGTACATATATGTATTACTGACATTACAATTGTTAATGCCAATTATAATATTACAACAATTGCATTTATTTTACACAATATTCTTTTATATACTTTAGAACCCAACAAAAATACAATTATATGTCCTAATTAACAAAATAGGCGATAATTTTCGAAATATAGGTAACATAGAATTAATTAACTTCTTTATATGTTGAACATGTGTTTCTATTCTATATGAATTCATAAAAAGGGATGAAACAGGAAAAAGGAAAAATGCATAACCCTATTCCACACATTTGCTTACTATAAGACATTTCGATCGAGATCAAGTATTTCTCAATGATTCTCAAGATAAAATAATCGATACGCTTTTTTTTTATTAATTCTTATCTTTCGTAATTTTGTGGGAATTTCCATCCCCCATAAATCTTACAAGCCAAAGCTCTCAATTTGTCGATTTTAGATCCATTATCAAATACACGGTGGCGGACCTTCCTGGTTATGTGGTTACCAATGATATCAAAAATCACCTCCGTTCATAGCGCGAGGAAACACACACCTAGACTCAAAATAGGGAGTGAAATAACCCATTCCTACGGAAATCCAATCCAGGAAACAAGAAAGGAAGACAGGCAAACAATCGTGAAGCTAGGTCAAAGGGCAAACGAATATTACCAGTATAAAATATTACATTGAAAACGAGAATGTAGTGTTCCAACCGATATCTAAACGGTTACATGATAAATACAAACTCCTGCATCAAGCTAGCCATAAAATCAAGGTAGCCTACTCTAAATTCTATCACATTGAGTAAGCCTTCAAATCTGTTACTTTTTCTTCTTCTACCCGTGAAGGATTAGGCCGCTAGATCTGATCCGAGGCTTAACTAGTCATTCCACCTCTGTTTAATCTTTCATGCGTGTACATTCTTCACATTGACAGGTGACACAACCTATATTATTGGGAAGGGCAGGATTTTCAGTTAAGGTTTTTCCTTCTCTTAGGTAAATTTACCGGTTTCCTGGTGCCGAAACATTTCCCTCAAACTCTCCCGTTTGTGAATTTCGGACACAGCACCAATCAGCCAATCTTCACATTCGATCCGACAGATGTTTACCTTCAGAGTTGCCTTCCTCGTGCCTATGAACAAGAGAGTCAAAACATTGACAAGACAATATTGTTTAGCTAATGAGGACAATTTAGTATCTAAAGCGCCACAGAGGGAAAGTGCTCTGAAAAGGGAGTAGAATCATTTCGCTTTATGTCGCCCTAGGGCAATAAGGGGATGGAGAATAGAAATGGCCCAAATCTCTCTCAAAAATGGATCCCAGTCATCAGGGAGGATTCGAGTCCCTGAAAAGAGACACCAACCCTCCATAATCAGGCAAAATTTAAGAGGTTCTTTAGGGATCTTGGTTGTGTTTTTTATATAAGGTACCCATAGTCTCCGGTTCTTATCACAGAGAAACATCATGTTGATATATAAGAATCATGTATTTTAGAAAATTATTTTAGACGTTCATTCATTCAGATTTTTCAGCCCAAGACTTTCACTGCGAACTCAAAGTACTCCATTTTTCTCTCTCTCTGTTTTATCTTCTCTCTGCATACGAGTCTTACTTAAAAGCAAAACTAATGTTATGTTTGTACAGTACGTATAGTAGGATTTAATTATAAGACAGGTAATATAGAGGGTAGGCGTCTGACTACATACCGGACGGCCCTGTTTCGATCCCGAGGAACGATGAAGCGGAGATTTTTCATTGAAGTAAATAATGATTGTGGACCTCTCGTCCTCCTATAAAATAAGTATCGAGAGTTTTGCTAGGAGTAAAATCGATTGCAATGAATTGCTAGATGTCCTACCTCCTTGTCGTATAGTTTGATCCTTGTACCAATCTTCCCATGGGCATGTAATGGCCAGTAACCTTTATAGTTATGTTAATAAAACGGACAGGGTTATAAACATTTTACTTTATTGCAGTTAACATTCATGTCTTATTATGTAATGATGTAGGTGAACGCATATCTGTTGTTTCTATAGGAAGGAGGAAGAGCTGCAACAAGTAGGGTGGGGGCGCATGCGTGTGAGGAAGGTAATTTACAGAATGGCGCATCATAATTTAGAATTATGATTGTGAGGATGGTCGCACACTGCTATGTACCTGATACGAATCACAATTTTATTCTATTCACAGTCTGCTGGTTTCTTGCTCAGACGTATTCAATTCTAAATATAAAATTATTGCCTCTGATCATCACAACTTAGTCTGAATTGGTCTAAAAATCTTTCGCGGATATCTGGCACGACAGATGGCAAAGAAATATTTTTGCATATATCCAAAGTAATAGAACATTAATTTGATATTAATTAATTATGGAATAATAAGTAGCCTATCCTAAAATTCATGAAATGTTTCGTTCACGGACATACAGCATGCAAACAAATTTTACTGATATTTTTTTCAGTCGATCCTGGTGGACAAGTGGTTGGCACGATCGTCTCTGGTTCGAGGGTTCAAATCCAGCCAAGGTTAATGGATTTATAAAAACCAAAATATTGATAACTTCCGAAGGTTATTAAGCAATGAGTCTTTTAGATTTTAGATTTGAAGAGTGTTGTTGAATAAAATAATATAAAGGCAGTTATTGTTATAGAGAATGAATTAAATGCTTACTACAGTCAGATTCAACCCAGAAAGTTACTGTGTGTTTGGAATAGGGAACTGGGTGCCATTTTAACAGTATTTTCTTGAGAGAATTCCAAGAATAAATCTGAGGTATGCAACAAAGCAGGTACAGATTGTAAGATGTAGCCGTCGAAGTTACTGTGTATTTGTAATAGGGAACTGGGTTGCCCTTTTAACAGTATTTTCTTGAGAGAAGTCCAAGAATAAAACTGAAGTATGCAACAAAGCAGGTACAGATTGTAAGATGTAGCCGTCGAAGCCACCCACCCTCTCTTAAAGAGAAAAACATATACCACTTGTCACTGAGCTCGTGCGGACTTGTACTATCCTGTGTGAAAGTGTCGACTCTCATATTTACTATAAAACTAGTTTGCATGTCGTAAAAGAAAAACTATGTTTTTTAAAAGTATAGAAATAAATAAATAAATAAATAAATAAATAAATAAATATAATTCATAGATTTGGAAACAGTACTGCTAACCTTTCCCTCCTCCCCTGCCTAAACAAATAAATACTTTTTTATTATGAGTTTGGCAACATCTACCCCTGTATGTAGCCCGTAAGGTCCGTAGTAACTTTCTGGGTTGAATTAGAGTGTATGATGAATCATGTTATCCGATTATTTATCATACAGGTGTTCTGAAATTCGAATTACAAACTTCAAGACTTAGAAGGGGACTGAGTAGATTATGACTGGCCGGATATGTACCGTATTTGAGCTGCAGGTACATTTCACACTAAGCGTTTAAATCCCCCGCGTCTGCCGGGGATAAATCGATAATTATTTATGACAATTTAATTATTTATGACTCAATTACATTTAATGAACCCATTTTGTAGCAATACCCAATTTCAAGGCTAAAACAAAGACAGTTTTTTGTTAATGTAAGAATGGAACGAGTGTACCAGAACATGATTCGCATTATAAAAGGTGTGCAACGAGCTCGGTGGTCGCCACATCTATCTGCTGTTGCAGTGGAAAAGTAGTAACCACATTGCTAAATAGAGTATGAAAGTTTGATTGTTATAATTCTTACAGTGACGAAGTGAAGTTTATTTTTTTATTTTTGCCCTGGCATTGGACATTATCAAGAAATCAGTGAATGCTGGGTTCTGTAAATCTAATTAATTGAGTCATAAATCACTAAATTTCCGAACACCTGTATATTAATTTGATGTAAATATATCAGATATGTTTATGTTCCTTGAATTGTTACGTCATGATACTAGCCGTTAGGTATCATAACTTACTCCACATGAAATACTTGACACTAGACAATCTTAAAATACTGAGAAATGTCTGCAATAAATGTGATGAAATCTACGAAATTCGCATAATTCATTAAATACGTAAATATCCCTGAAGGAATTGCATACAACTGTATTCCTCTATTGTACATCATAACATATACATTTGAGTTATATATTTAATCTAAGACATCAACATTAATGTACTCAGGAATTACCTCTATAAAAATACTCAGCCAACTTGTTTTCAAGCTCTTATTACATTCACAAGCACAAAATTCTGACGAGTGGACACCTGTTCATCGAAACTAAATTCCATAATGTTCCCTTATAAATCAATTAAAGCAGACGATAGGAAACCCAGAAGAAAATTATATGTGGTCTTCGTCGACTACTTGAAAGCTTTCGACCTGGTTAACAGAAGGATACTAGTAGACACACTGGAGGAACTAATTGGTAGAACGAGTTCGACGACATTGATATCGAATATTCTAGCAGAAAACCACATCCAGATAGAAGACGGAGTAGGCAAATCCGACTGGCTACCACAGATGAACAGCGTCCTCCAAGGAGACCCGCTCAGTCCTATCCTGTTTAACTTCCACACACACGATGTCACAAAAGGAATAGAAGGAACAAGTGCGTACATCTACGCCAACGACATGACCTTCGCAACGACAGATGTAGAAAAACTACAGTCAGCACTAGACACACTAATCAAATGGGCGGAGCGAAACGACATCAAGATAAACGAAAAAAAAAACAAGGAACTGGTAGTGTTCAGGAAAGTAGGAAGACTCACCGAAGCAGAAAACATGTAATGCAATGGTAACCTACTCAAGAGGACAAACAATTTCAAATATCTACGTATCACAATCCAGACAACTGGGAAAAGCTTCAGGATACACATAAGATCGAGGGCAGTGGTGGCCACTAGAGTCATGAATGAAATCAGGAACATCACAAAACTATCGATCAACACAGCTATGGACCTTTTTCGGCTAAAAATACTACCCGTCCTGACATATGGCCTAGAATCACTGGGAGAGTACCTCACATACAAACTGATGGAAGAATTAGAGCTGGTGAAAGCTAGATATCTGAAGAGAGGTCTAGGAGTACCACAGAACTCAAGATCAAGGCTAGTATATGAACTCCCTAGGGAGACATTTTTTTATAGAGGATCTAAGATGCGAGATAATTCTCCCAGCGAAATACGCCTACAAATAGCTCCTACAAGACTTACACGAGAAGACAAACATCATACCGGAGGACTTCTGTGCAACGTGTGCAATGCAAGATAGGAACTGGACGGAAGCTAATAATGAAATGCGACACATGACAAGATTATCAACCCATGGCTGTCACCACATGGTGTGCAGCAACCAGACCTACCGCGAACCAAATGACAAGAGTGTGTGTATATTATGTTCGGAGTTCTGTGATAGATATCATATTATATAGTGTAAGAATAGAAAGAAATCCATCGCAGCTTATAGTAAAGACAAGTAATGTACTTAGCTCCATGCATGGTGTGTGCGCAATTAAACTTATTATTATTATTATTATATTATTATTATTATTATTATTATTATTATTATGTTCCTTTATATTTTATTTAAATTACACTGAGCAACAAAAAATAAACTTTTTTTTCAGAAAAATGTGATTCTGATAGAATTTTTTCTCCTGAATTCAAATATGGTATCGGTTTTTCTCCATCATGCAAGGTTTCCGAGAGAAAGGAATTTATAATCTCAAACGCTTTAATATTTTCTACATTCGTAACTACACAATATTCGAAAATTCGGGCTCACCTAGAAAGTAAGAAATGACGATTTTCTACTATATTTCGCCTGTGGAGCATCCCTCTTGATGGTCCAACAATAATCGGCCAGCATGTTAGGATTCTATTTGCCTTGGTATCTCTTTTCCATAACTGAAATCTCCTGAGTTAGCTCATTTGGTTTTATTTAAAATGGACAAAAAAGTTTATTAAAAAAATAATTATTTAAATCCATTAATTGAAATTGAAATAAAAAAACTGTGGGTGATGGAGAAATTCCGAATACATATTTGAAAACACGATAAAAAACTGCATTAAGTACAACAATTGGTACTCATGAGACAAAAATCATGTTGACCAGTGTTATCACAGATAAACTATATGCATTAATCATTATGAATAAATAAAATATCTAGGATAGGTGTCAACAGATCAAAATCATATGTATGAAGAATTTACATACCAACGTATAGTAAGAAATTCATGTTACTATTCAGGTGAATATCTCCATCCGTCATTTGAATTTTGTGTCTTAATCTGAATATGTAAATTTATAAAACGATTATTATACCTACAGCATTTTACTGGTTTCAAATTTGATATTTATTATTGATATTCATTATTATATATATTATTCCATGGCGCGAAGATCTAAAACGCCCTTGCCTTACCATTTGGCTGCTGACCTTACATCCACCTGTAATTTAAACAGGTGGGCGATCATCTATTCAGTATAAGAATGACATGTGGTTAGCATGTCGAGTTCACAAGCCATTATACCACGTTTTCTCAACATGGAGCCCCAACTTATACACGCTACCCAAATTCCTCACAATGAAGGGTGGGGACCGGACTATTGGCCGAAATTCTATGAGAAAAATTCTTCCCCCATGGGGACTCGAACCTGCGCAACTCTCTGAGCTCTGCACCAAGTCATCGTGTCATAAACCACTCAGTTACGGGGCAGGACTGCTACTTGTATTATGAGAAGAAAATAAGCTCAAAGTATTCGAAGATAGGATTTCGAGACGCATATTCTGTTCTTTGTAACCAATATGATACGTGAGAATTTGAATCTTTTTTCATTTAAAAAAACTCAAGATCGCTATGATTGCTTAAATGTTTCTTGCTCATATTTGCACTTTATTTATATTATGGTTATGAGGCAGAAATCACTTAGCATAGGCTATATAATAAACACTTAAAACCCATCAAATTACTTATCACTTCTTTAAATATTTAGATAATTTGCTGTGTTATAGCACATGTAACAAAACTTAAACTCGACAAATCAGTTTTGGGCTCACATAAATGTCTCCAATTTGGAATTCAAGAATAACTTTTTCTTTTAATATCAATGTTACTCTGTGTTCAAAGACCCATTAAACACAAAACTATAATTATTTTTACCACAGTTCCACTTTAAAACTGAAGAGGTTTAGTGATAATGAAGGTAACAAGATATCTTCCAGCTGGAAATGTTCGAGAATAGGATCCAGAATTCATTACTCGGTCTTGAATGGGGGGCAATGGGAGATTGGAGGAAACTTCCCAATGAGGAACTTCATAATTTATATGCCTGTTCTATATTGTTAATGTTTTAAGTCTAGGAGGTTGAGGTCGCAAGGTCACGTAGTTTAAAATGGCGACAGTACAAATGTTTGAAGATTTTGATTAGGAAACCTTTGAGACATTAGCAAATCTTATAGGTATATGTCTGTCAAGAACCTTGCATCCCCATGTAAGGCAAAGGTGCTCCCTTGTGAGAGTTACTTAATAAAGTTAATTTATTTAGGCTTATTTCCATACAAATCTCAGCGAGAGACAAGTGGTTAGCTCATCGATTCCTAGAAACTCATAATTGGGAACTAATATATTATTTGGATGGGTAAGATCAGTTAAATTTTGCTCAGAAGGTTTAATTTAGTCTTAAGTTTCTTTTAAGAGCTTGAAATTATTCGTACTCGGAACCACGGATTAAAACTCCCTGCAGGAGGACTTGTCCCTTCGAATTTTTCATCCTAAAAATCCACCGAATCCGTGACTCTCGAGACCAGGGTCAAGGAATTTAACTCCTAATTCATCGAATCGATGGGAAGATAATATTCATGAGGATTATGGTGAACTGGACTTCAGAAATAATAACTTGATCATTTTGGCTGAAACAGGGACCGGTTAGGTCTCATAGTGAATGAGGCACTGAATCTATGGGTTCCGTAAGCAATAGACTTTGTTGATTTACGTGGAAGTGCCCCATTATATAAGTTTAGATGTTTCGTTTTTAGTTGATATTTTCATATATTTTCTTATGTACTTTACAACGTATAAGCCAACTCTTCTTCATGAGAGTATCAGAAGGCTTAGAATCGAAAATAAGAGAATTCTTATTGTGGCTAAAGTTTGTTAGCGGACCGGAAAATTAACAGAGTCTGAAGGAAATACGTTCAGAGAGGAGTTTCTTAATGAACTCAGGTGATGTGGTACTAACCAACCTTAACAGCATCAACGGCAATGAAAATATAGCGCAAAGAGACATTTATTTTAATATATATCTACTAGAAAATTAATTCAGAATTCAAAACTTTTTCAGAACCACAAGGATTTGCATATAATGCAGAAGGTCAGTGTTTCATATGCCGGAGTAGTTGTAAGTTTCCTTAAATTTGTTCAGAATTTTACCAAATACTTCTTGTTACAGGTAAAAATTGCATAAAAGTAATGCGTGCAGTAAATTTTAATTGTGCATAAAAAATTGCGATTCTTCTTTTAATAGACGTGGTTCAAATACTCTAAAAAGTATATCCATGCTAAACCGAAACTGCTAGGGTTTTTTAAATTAGCTAAGTGAACATTTATGGAAATAATTAAATTAAATTTTTGGAAGCATCTTTACATTTATTTAGTAGTTATATTTTAAGGCTGAGTAATGACCATCAATCTTCTCTTTACTGAACCAGAAAAACCATAACTTATATTGAAATACAATAATTGTAATATAATTTTACAAATATCAAAACTAGTTTTGTTAATAATAGTAAAGTTGCATAATACTCAATATTATTATTATTTTTAATAATAATATTAAACTTCTTCTTCTTCTTCCTTTAATGTGATAGAGCTAGCGTTCTGATACGGTCTCCATGAATCGTTTGAAGAGTCGGACCAATGATTTCTTGCCTGGTGGCTGGTAATTTAAGATGTGATGTGGTATTCTTGTTCTGATAATTCTTCTTACGTGAGATTTCCAGTTGTTTCTGTATTTTTGCACATATTCCATGATTGATTCTCTTTGTAATTCTTTGAGAATCTCAGAATTCCTTTTATGGTCTATTCTTGAGTAACCTGCAATACGTCTCATAAATAATAATAATAATAATAATAATAACTATTATTTTTTTATTTATTCTCAGCTTTACAATATCTGCCCGTGCTCAATTTAAGATTCTACAGCCAATCTCTATTTCTCTATTTTTCCTCACGCCTTTCTCCAAATGTCTTTCTTCCATTGTTATGATTATTCCGAGGGTCTGTGATAGTTATGGTGTTCTCCTCTTCGTTCTTCCTCTCGGATTCCATTCATGATCTTCTTCGCTAATCTGTCTTCTGTCATTCTCCTCATATGTCCAAACAAACTTAATTGTGTTGTTTTGATAAATTCTGCTAGGGATCATTTTATTTTTAAATCTTCTCTTATAACATTATTTATAATTTTCACTCTCCTCGAAATCCTTGCTATTATTCGCCTAAACGCATATGTGTTGAATCTAATTTGTCTATTATTCTTGCTTTCAAATGCCGTAAATGGGACCTCAAAGTACTCAAAAGCTTGGAGAGCTGTGAAGTAAAATCCTAAAAATTTGAAGCCAACCGGAACCTTTATAGATATTATAATAATTACAATAATTATACCTATATTATAGGAGACAAACGTTATTGTATTTTGACAATTATATTATAAATATTCGCTTTAGTTTATATTATCATACCTTTATCTTTCGTAATGCCACGAGTGTTTTCCAAAATATCGATAAATTCACGATATCTCCAAGTGACAAGTGAATTTATCTACAGAATTTGGAAATCAAGAGTAGCATTTAATAGGACTAATTAACGAATACAATTAAGCTGTTTACTCACAAATCATTATTTAAATATAGTTATTTTAAAATATTTATATACTTAATGTAAACGGCGATGTTTGAAAACAAATGAGAAACGTTTATTATGTTCCATTTGTTCATCACTACAACTAGATCATATTATTTGTTGCCAAAGGATCGCAATATTGTAAGAATGCGCCCAAGTGGAGAAAAACGAAACACATCAAACTGTTTATAACCAACATTATAATAATAAGTAGAAATGCGAACACACCGTGCATGGAGGTAATTACATTACTTGTCCTTACTATACGCTGCGATTGACTTCTGTCTCTTCTTACATTTTATAATGTGATATCTGTCACAAAATTCTAGACATAATATGCACACACACTTGTCATTAGGTTCGTGGAAGGTCTTGTTACTGCACATCTTGAGGTGGAAGCCATGGATTGCCTATCTTGTCGTCACGTGTCGCATTTCATGATTAGCGTCCGTCCAGGTCCTATCTTGCATTGCACACGTTACATAGAACTCCTCTGGTATGCTGTTTTTCTTCTTGTACAGGTCTTGTATAACCAACATTATAGATTATTTATTAATTTCTGATGTCATATGATGTAAATATGTCGATTATATTTTTCTGGAACGTACATCCCTGGGAAATAATACGTTTAACAAAGTGCAAACAGTGTTTTTTTTTAGGTATAATCAATTTCTACAACTGTTTTTTCTATTATATCCCGCAAGCAGTATCTGTTTAGATTCGTGCACTATATATACATTCTAAGATTCTTATTTCTTAATATATAAATTGCTGTATTCAACATATTTATTAGAGAGTCAATCACTGCAAAATAGTGCTCTGACCTATTCCGAATGTTAAATAGGAGGAGCTTCATTTTAATATGATAAAATTAAATTGATAGAATCGAGGTGAAAAACGACTGTGATTGGATGCAAATCAAAATTCATTGAAATGTGTTTGGTCATTAACTCCTATTCGGGACATGAGTTAAATAGTTACATAAAATAGTGTTTAATTCTTACATTGCTTTCCTAACTTCATTAATTCTTGAATTAATTTCGTATTTAAGATTCCTATTTCTTTGTTATTTGTATTCATCGCAATGCCTTTTCCCAATAGGCCCCTGTTACATATTTGGCTTCATCCTATCGCCATATAATTTATTGTCCTCATATTAAAGTTCAGAAAATAATAATAATAATAATAATAATAATTATTATTATTATAATAATAATAATAATATAATGAACAAAATTAAATTATTGGTAAAAATGGACAGTATCTTACTAAAAAAAGAAACACGTCGAAGGGAAAAGAACTGAACAAAAAAGAGAAAAGTAGGCCTAATAATATATATATAGTTCCGCGTTATAGTCTACCACCTGAACCTCATTCCATAATTTCTGGACAAATGAACAACGGCGTCGGATTAAATGTGTGAAATTCCCTATTTCGCAAATTTCCTTTTTGTAAAATGTACATGAAAAACTTAGTTATGTTTTAAATTATATATTTACTACATTTTCAACATCTGTCATTTTTTCTGTTTTCCATTAATTTTCCTCTGAATAAACCTCTCTACTGAAAACCGCAAAATTATATAAATTACCCTAAAGATAATTAAGATATTTCTTTATTGCTTGTGATGGATGTAATTTTTAATCAAAATGAGCTCAAGTTTTAATATATATTTTAATCAGAAATATACCTGATGGCTGCAGTATCAATATGGGTTATCGTCCTGAGGCATTAATTATACCCAAGTATCGGTAAACTATTCTCTACAAACTACATTTCACCTTACAGTTTCTCTCTTGATTGAATTCCATTGAATTATGCTCACTACACTGGCCTTCGGGTACGTGTTTTTATTTATAATTTCGGATTATAAATTAAAACTTGATTTCATTTACTTAATACGCTAGTTAATATGTACCTTTAACCTACACTCGTAAATTATTTTACGCAAAATGCATTATAACTAACATATGATAGAGAAAAAAATATAATTTTGTATTACCCCCAGGATAATATTTAATTTACTTTGATGTAAAATGCATTACATAATTTGCTTTTATAATTAAAATATAATTATAATTAAACTATATTATTTATAATAACACATATACGCTATTACTGGATGCATCTCTTACCTCTATTTTTCGTAATGTAGGTACTGTATTATATGGGATGACACTGGAATTCAGGTGACCATATAGTCAGTGATGCCATACAATAAGAACAGTTAGAATCTACTTTATGGAGATCACGATGGCCAAAGTATTTGGTTTCTAATCAAACAATTATAATTCAAATTAAACTGCGGAAAATTAATTTGTTGCATTTTATATCACGCTTAATTTAAAGATATATATTATTAGCTAATACCCGGAGGACATGTTGCGCGTATGGGGAATGAAAGACGTGCATGGAAACTTCTTGTAGGAAAGCCAGAAAGAAAACGCCCAGTTGGTAGACCAAGAATGAGGTGGGAGAACAACATTAACTATGATTTGAGGGAAGTAGATTATACAGGGAATGATTGGAAAGCATTAGCTCAGGATAGGGATGTATGGAGAGCTTATGTCCGCGCGGCCTTGAACCTATGGGTTCGATAGTGTCAGTGAGTATAAGTAAGTAATACCCGGCTTGCGCTGCTACACCTAAATAAAATATAATGTATTTTGGCATTTAGTTGAATAAATCAAAGGAAAAATAAATATAAATTTATATTATTATTTTTAGATACCCCGTGCTGATTACCCGGCGTTGTCCGGGAATCTACGCATCCCAATGTACTGGCATAAATGAGCTCAAAGACAAAATTCGTTATTTTGAGTTATCCATAATAGAATACCCGCCGTGCGCTGCTATGGTTGCCCGGGATCTACTTACCCGATCTTCTTTGCATCAATGAAAGACATAAATGGTTATTGTAAGCTATCCTTAAAAGATAAACATATGCTGTCGCGAACTTTTCTATAGAGTTTATTTGAGATATTCAGTTCTGTGTAGAATAATTGTGTGTATGTGTTATGGTTTAGGCACCGTAAGTTATTTAATGGTAACGGTTTTTCCCTACAAAGGGTGTTTTTTGAGGGTGTAGGAGTTGAGTGTTTCAAAACTCTTATAGCCTATGTTCATCTCGGTAATCTCCTGAACATTTTACAAAGAACCCCATCACAATCGGATCTAGACGGTATGGCCGCGCATAAAGTATGAACAAACAAACAAACATTAATTTTTATATACTCGATTTTTGTAAGATGAATGGTAATAAACTAAGTTATTTTGAGCATTAAACATATATATATATATATATATATATATATATTGCAGTTAGCATACTTTTGAGTATTTATTTCAGGCGGTTAGAAGCAACGAGTTGTGAGTGGAAGTTTTGTACGATTAGGAAAACAGTTTTTAAGTTGAAGTTGTATTAGAAAACCATATGAAACTGAAAATTGTAACAATAATTCTTTATCTACTCCTAACGCATACACTTTTTCACTAAATAAAATTATGCTTCAAGAATATAATTTTGCACCAAACTCGCTTTTTGCAAACAAACAAATATAATACAATAATTTGCACCCCTTTGCTTCTAACTGCCTCAATTATAACAGGGCTATTGTTTTGTTTAAATTGGCCTTCATTATTTTCCAACATTAAACTACAGTTGAATATTTTTTATTCATGGTTATGCATAAACGATTTTCAATCCAAGGTCATGCTGGACTGTAATATTTAGTTGCATTCCCAGTCAGCAAATAAGGAGATTCAGTCGCCTCACAATAATACGAAAAACTATTACGAATTACATCATTCAAATATTGGTCAAATTATTTTTAACGTAATCTTCGCCAATTCAAGACACAAAAATGGTTCATTCAAAAATTTGACGAAATAAAACCACTATACTGTCCATGTCCACCGCTGTGGTCTCGAGGTAGCGTACTGCTTTGTCACGCAGCGGGCTCGGGTTCGATCCCCGGTTGGGGCAGTTTCTCTGGGTGACGTTTTTATCGGGGGTTTTCCTCACCTGTAAGACAAATGTCAGGAAAACGTTAAGGCCCCGAAATTATATGGTCATGATCATCATCATCTCTATCATTATCATCATCATCATCATCCTTCACCGGTGTATCATCATCATCCTTCGCCGGTGTGGAAAGCAACAGGAAGCTACCACACCTACAATTCCATAGTAAAGCTGCAAGCATAGCGTGAACGTGCCATGATTGCAGTGAAGGACCTGTCCTCGGGCAGAATTACTATAAAAAAATACTGTCCATCATCAGTACCAGAAATTTTAATGTTGCCGTCCTCTGCGATTGAACCACTCATAACATCACTTACAGACTAATAGTAGCAGACAGGAAAATCAAATTGAAACAATATTGAGTAAATTGGCCCTAAAAACTAACAACTCATTGTATCCTTAGGATTTAGGGCTACACACACACACACACACACATATATATATATATATATATATATATATATATATAATGAAAATAAAAATTAATGTCTGAACCGGGATTTGAACCCGTGATCTCTACACATTAGTGTGTTACCGACCACGCTACCCAGACATCCCAGTGTAAACAATAATTTTCCATCACGTCCGCACTACCATCTTACAGCTTCTATAACAACAAAGCATTTTAATGATATATATACGTATATATATTCTATTCTAGAATAATTCTGCCCGAGGGCAGGTCTTTCACTGCAATCATAGCATTTCCATGCTATGCTTTGCAGCTTTACTAGGGAATTGTGGAAGCTTCCCGTTGCTTTCCACACCGGTTAAGGATGATGGTAATAATGATTTTGATGATGACCGGATGATTTTCGGGGACCGTTTGCCCCTAATATTCCTAATATTTGTCTTACAGGTGAGGAAAAACCTCGAAAAACCTCACCTACGAGCCTGTCCCGATAGGGAATCGAACCCGGGACCGCTGCGGGACAAGGCAGCACGCCCGCCACCTGGAGACCAATGTTGATACTATTAAATTTAAATATATCTTGTAAAGTTAATATGGATATTTTGTAACTGTTTTGCAAATAAAATTTCTCGTTTATTAGTGTCAAAATTATATTAGAATTGATGTTGGGAAAATTGTTTCTTGTTTCCCCTGTAAAATTTGCTTTTTATGGTTTCCTACCTTTCCCACGTCAACGCCTCAATTTTCAGGTTCATATCAATGGGATAGATGTCTACGAAAACGAGGAAGGATAAAATATGGAGAAAGGAAAACGATGAAGTTATCGATAATGAAGCTGACCATGATAACTAGGGCTGATACAACAAAAACTAAACAAATAATAAGCACATGTGAAATGAAAATCTTAAGAACTATTCAAG
This sequence comes from Diploptera punctata, assembly GCA_030220185.1. Classification (NCBI taxonomy): domain Eukaryota; kingdom Metazoa; phylum Arthropoda; class Insecta; order Blattodea; family Blaberidae; genus Diploptera; species Diploptera punctata. The sequence goes on from JASPKZ010000248.1 coordinate 20,697, forward strand.
GGAAAACATTATTTGATAAAATACACAACACAGAAATTAGGGACAAATGTCATATTCAAGACATAACCAAATTTATTATAGATAATGAAATTCCAATCCAGCATTTTCCTTGACTCATGTCGCAAATGGTAGTCAATGACCAATCACGTTTTAATGAATTCTGCTTTACACCAATGACAGTCGTGTTTGATTTCGCTCTTTATCGATTTCTCTTTATCAGCTCCTGCTTTTGTGATAAAGAAAGCTCCTCCTTCTTTAATATTCTGAACAGGTTAGACCATTATTTTTCTCCAACAAATACATTGAATATAGCAAATAATGAATAGATTCAGTGATTTTACTGAGTTGTTTATTCAAAATATAAATGATTAACCTATAATTGTGATTATAATAGTTTGACGTGTTTCATTATTTCTCCACTAGAATGCAGTCTTACAATATTGCGATCCTATTTGACAATAAATAATATGATCGAGTTGCTGTGAATATACATAACCTCACATTTCTAATTTGTTTTCAAACATCGCCGTTTACATTAACTATATGCATATTTTAAAACACCGGTAACTATATTCAAATAATTATTTTTTAGTAAAGAGCTTAATTTTATTCGTTAAATAGTCCTAACAAATGCCACTATTGATTTCCAAATTCTCTAATAAATTCACACTCCTCACTTCGTGAGTCATGAATTTTATCGATCATTTGGAAATCACTCGTGGCATTACTTACGAAAATCGAGAAATCCACGAAAAAAAAATCCCAGGCAGATTGATTGGTATTAGAAATCGGACATCGAGCTTTTCGAAAACAGAGTGAAAAATATACTATCTGAAAGAACTCATTCGGCAATGATCCGTTATTTTTCTCTACCATTCCAGCTATAAGCTGCAAAAAAAAAAAAACAATTTTATTCACAGAGACAAATGTCAAAATATAGGTATGCAAGTGTCAATAGTTCAATGGAAAATATTTAAAAAAAAAGATAAATCAAAATTCGAATGAAAATATCTGTCATGGGGTGGTGCCTATATATTGTTATAAGTTTAAAGCCTGGTTTAATGTGGAACTTATACTATGGACAATTTTTCCTTAATGACTTTTATTCTTAGACATTGTGACTCTGAATCATTTTTCATTTATGGTCAAAACGAAGTGGGGTTCATTTGGGTTAGCTGTAGCCCATAATATAAACTTATTTTTCATGCGGATTTATATTTGGTTTTCTCGGAGGTCCGCACCTTAGAGGATAAGCCAGTATTTTATTAATACAGCTGAAGTGTTGAGGTCAGGGAGCCCAGCTGCTGGGATTTTGGAATATTGCTCCCTGTGAGGCTAACAAAAGATATGCATCCAATACAAGTAGTGTAGGTACGCCTCCCTTAGGAACCTCTTTCATCTTTCCCTGCTTTACATACACTTTATATACGTAGTAATAAAAAGCGCTTCGTAGCCAACAAAAACTTGTTCAAGTCATTCCCCGATGCATCTCCATTTTTATATTTGCTACAAGATAATGGACCGAGGCGGGCTATCGAATTACCCTCAGCAGTTTGCCAATTTCCTCTCTCCGTAAAACTTTAGAAAAAAAACTTCTACTGACCTGTTTTATTCTTTTCGTTATGTTCTCCTCGACTTCCTGGATATTTTCTTCAATTTACGCAAATTCCCAGCATTGCTTTCATTATTAACGTAACATTTTCTCCTCGTTGTAGCCTATAACCTTTAAATTATTTTTAAATTTAAAATTGCTATTAGCGAATATTCCGAGAGAAAGTTGTTCCTATGAAAATAGTTTTGAAACATTTTTATAGATTTTCACCCATATATATATATATATATATATATATAAAATCATCATTACAAATCACGGATTAAGCCCATGTGGCTTGTTCCGGTCTCATAGATTCTCGTTCTAAAAGTTGAATCCATCTACATTTCGGTCTATCAATATTCCTGTCTCATTTTTGTTTGTAATTAAGTATAATTTTTGGAATGCGTGTTCATCTTTCATTTTTGAACATGTTCTTTCCAGTTTATTCTAGAGTACATTATTTTCTCTAAAAGTTTTAAAATATTTAGCTCAGTTCTAATATCTTCATTTCTTCTTTTATCTAGAAGTCTGCAGCCAGCTACATTTCTCAGAAATCTCATTTTAGCTGCTTCTATAATCGTCTCTTATCTTTTAGTTAAACCCCAAAATTCACTACCATACAACAATATGGTGACTGCCACTGCTTTATAAAATTTTATTTTTGTTTCCTTTTCTTGTATTTTAAAATATTCTCTTAATTGTGCCACATATATAATCAAATTTTATTTTTTGTATTGTAAGCCCATGTTTTCGTTTTACAGAGATTTAGGCATTCTCCCCTACAGGGAAGAATTTGAACCATATTAATTTAGTTACACTTGTTTTCGTATAGACGTCATTTTTGAGTGGTCCGTGGTCAGCGTTCCGCCTCATACTGACATATAGGAAACCAAGGTAGTACTAGGACGGGAAAATTCGGTAAGTTTTGCTTAGAGGCCTTTCCAATCAGGCTTAAGGATTTTTTACGAGCCTGAAAATCTTCAGACTCGGGACCCACGGCTTAAAGTCCCTCCCGGAGGGACTTGCTCCTTGGATTTTTCCGTCCTAAAAAAATCCATAGACCCTCGGGACCAGAGGCAAGGAGCATAACCACTAGTCCACTGTTGACAGTCCGTTACAATAAAGTAATAATTGCTGCTAGTGTGAAGAAAACATAAGCAACAAAAAAAGCAATAACATTACAATTACATAAAGAAAACGCAATAATATTACAATTAATATTGTTCAATGTCAAAAAAAAATTAATTATAACATCGATAAAGCGTCACTGCTATCAAGTTAAAACCATTTTCTTTAAATTTGCTTACTTGTTATGGTAGCTAGCTACCAGATGGCTGTGAAGACCGAGTTCTCGCTACATCTCGTAATAGTGGAGAATACTACATATATATATATATATATATCCATAGTAATTCTAGCCGAGGGCAGGTCTCTTACTGCAATCATAGCATTTTCATGCAATGCTTTGCAGCTTTACTAGGGAATTATGGATGTGGTACCTTACCGTTGTTTTCTACACCGGTGAAGGATGATGATGATAACGATAAGGATGATGATGATGGCCGGATGATTTTCGGGAGCTGTTGGGCACTACACATCCTGACATTTGTCTTACAGGTGAGGAAAAAACCCCGAAAAGAACCTCACCTAGGAGCCTGTCCCGACCGGGAATCGAACCAGGGCCCGCTGTGTGACAAGGCAGCACGCTACCTCGAGACCACAGCGGTGAACATTTTATATATATAAAATGGATGGACAGAGAGGAATGGCGTTTGGTTTCCGGAAGACGGCGGCAGCTGCCATATACCGGATGATGATGATCATATATATAAGAAATATAAATGTTTGTATTGGATTTGCCCGGTGTTGTAATGGATAGCACGCTGGCGTACCAATCCAGAGGTTCCGGGTTCAAATCTCATCCAGACATTTAATTTTCTTATGTCATATATATATATATATATCTATCTATATATATAATATATATATATATATGAATGTTTGTGTGTGTGCGCTGTGTGCGCTCGTTAACTCTTCAGCGGCCGCAATTTTTGTTTCATCGAAACGAAGCTTGGGCATATAGCAATTAATTTAATTAATTAAAATAAGCCGCACCCTAGTTGGTAACAAGTAAAACCTAAACATAAAATTGAATATGGTCTAGGAGGCAAAGGTACAAACCATCCTTATTTTGTCAGTAAGACAGAAAAATCTTAATGAAATCAACAGTGTTTATATTGTCATTGATTATAACATTTAAAGCGCGCGACTTATTGGTGACGCACAGAACTAGGACATACAACTTAATGTCATAAGATAAAAATAAATTTATATACCTGTTGCACAGTGTCGTCGTGTTAAAATATTGTATTAACTGTGTTAAAATATTTGTATTAAAATGTAATCTGGAGGCCTTTCGGAAGTTAATGTCCATCATCAGCAGGACGAGTGTGTGTTACTAGTTGTTGTTTTTTTGACGTTGTAGACTTGAAGTGTCGTTAGTGGCAACCGACTTGTTTTTAAACGATCTCGTATAATGGGTTGTACGACTAGAGTGCGTTCTGTATTTACCTTTTATAAACGCGGGTGGTAGATCAAGCTATGCCAAACATATCATTAACGCTGGTTAATGACACAATAGATAACATTCCAGCAATAGTTAGGAAGAAAAAAATTCCAGCAAAGATAAATATATTATCCATCTATAGTAATTTTGCCGGAAGGCAGGTCTTTCGCTGCAATCATACCATTTTCATGTTATGCTTGCAGCTTTACTAGGAATTGTAGGTGTGGTAGCTTCCCGTTGCTTTCCACACCGGTGAAGGATGATGATGATGATAATGATAAGAATGATGATGATGGCTATATGATTCCGGGGGCCGTTTAGGCCTTAAAGTTTTCCTGACATTTGTCTTACAGGTGAGGAAAAACTCCGATAAAAACCTCACCCAGAAAAATTGCCCCGACCGGGGATCGAATCCGGGCCCGATGCGTGACAAGGCAGAACGCTATCTCGAGACCACTGCGATGGTCAAATATATTATAAGACCTTGAAATTATAAAAGAAAATAAACACCTTACTACTCAATGAGAAACACACCAAAGTCGTACAACTCATTACACGAGGTCGTTAAAACAACAGCCAGTTGCTACTAACGACACTTCAAGACTACAACGTCGTAAACGACAACAAATAGCAGACAGTCATCCTGCTGATGTTGGAAGTTAACTTCCGAAAGGCTCCAGATAACATTTTAATACATTTGAGAACGCCGGTACCTGTCAATAGTTATATATATAATTTTTGTCTTATGACTATTCACCTCAACCTAATTTTATTAGCATTGAATATAACTTAATGGATTCAAAGGGTAGGATGTATCAATAGGTAGAAACAAAAATCTCAATATTGGCTCGAAATCATAAATTCGCAACGGTCTAGCAAATAGCTAGTCTTTGTGATTCTATTATCCTGTACTTTCAACCGGTTTATTTGTTATTAATAAACTAGATAATACGCGGCGTGCGCTGCTACACCTAAATAAATGATGTGTTATTGCATTTAGTTGAATAAGTAAAAGGACAATTAAATATAAATTTATATTGTTATTCATTATTTTGAATGATCCATAAAAGAATACCCGCCATGCGCTGCTATGTTTGCCCGAGAATCAACTTCTTGGCATCAATGAAAAACAAAAATGGTTATTGTGAGTTATCCTTAAAAGATAAACATATACTATCCCGGCCTTTTCTGTAGAGTTTTTTGAGATATTCAATTCTGTGTACAATAATTTTGTTGTATTTGTTATGATTTAGGCAGCATAAGCCATTTACGCTTAAAAAAGGGAAAATTTTTAATTTTTTTGTCACTACAGAAGATGATTTTTAATGGTGAAGGGCTTGAGCATTCAGACTCTCTTATAACCTATAACCTTCCCGGGAAAATCCTAAACATTTTGCAAAAAGCCCTATGACAAGCGGATGAATTATATGGCAGCACATGCTTGCCCGGGAATCTTCTTATCCCGATCTCCTTGGCATCAATGAAAGACAAAAATGGTTATTGTGTGTTATCTGTAAAATATGAGGATATGCCGTCGCCGACTTTTTTGTAGTTTTTTGAGATATTCAATTCTGTGTACATTAATGTTGTGTATTTGTTATGGTTTAGGCAGCGTAAGCAATTTAAGAGTAACAAAAGGAACTTTTTCATGTTTTTCACTGTAAAGGGTGTTTTTCAGGGTGCAGGAGTTGAATATCTCAACTCTCTTATAGCCTATGTTCATCCCGGGAATCTACTGAACATTTTGCAAAAATCCCCATCACAATCGGATCAACGGTATGGCCGCGCATAAAATATGAACAAACAATCAAACAAACAAACGAATAAACATTCATTTTTATATATTAAATTTTATACATAATATGCATGTTTATTAAACAATAGTAAAAAGGGTGGAGCAAATATCGACAATCGTTCCGAGATTCGAGAGTTCAAACTCTACCTACGTCGGTGAATTTTAACAGCGTAAATAACCTTGTGCATAGCTTCCTTCCGATGGGAAGTATACCCACAAGAATCGTGTCGCAGATTTATGGTAACGTAAAAAGACCTGAAATATTAAGCCTTTATCGGCCGCGGTGGACTAGTGGTTATGCTCCTTGCCTTTGGTCCCAAGGGTCGCGGGGTTTAAACCTGCCGGGGTCGATGTATTTTTTTAGGATGTAAAAATCCAAGGAGCAAGTCCTCCGGGAGGGACTTTAAGCCGTGGGTCCCGAGTCTGAAGATTTTCAGGCTCGTAAAAGGTCCTTAAGCCTGAAAGAAAAGGCTTCTAAGCAAAATTTACCGAATTTTCCCGTCCTAGTACTACCTTGGTTTCCTAGATGTCGGTATGAGGCGGAACGCTGACAACACACGGACCACTCAAATGACATCTATATGAAAACAAGTGTAACTAAATTAGTATGGTTCAAATTCTTCCCTGAAGGGTGATAGCGCCTAAATCTCTGTTAAGGGAAACATGGGCTTACAAGAAGAAGAAGATATCAATCCTTTGTGTAAAAATGTATCGGCTCTTTCACATCCAGGTTTTAATTACTGCGCCAATGACCTTAGATTATTATAAAGAGTCTTTACATTAAATAGTCCTACCATTTAACTAAAGAGAGTAGCTATTTAAAAGTTTGTAATTATATAAAAGTATCATGATAATATCAAGGTTTGTTTATTGTCCCGAAATAATATCGTGTTTATTATCTATGTTGTAGGTATATACAAGTTACTGAAGTAATATTATCAGCTGATGATGCGACACAGTGTTCGTACCCCAGATGGAACCATTATGTGTTCGGTTTAGTGTTTTAACAGTGTAAGTTTGTGTTAAGTAACAAAGATAAAACAGCACGTGGGTCACAGGACGTACATTACGTTAATAAAGTTGGTGATGAGCCTACAGGCTTCTCTCTGATTTTGACAGCGCGCGCCTCGTTTAAAGGGCAAGTTGTCAGGCTGCCATGATGTAGCATGATGCATGCACTTGCAGCAACAACCATATAACTCCTACTTTGACAGTTGTCTACCTCGGTGTAAAATGTGTTGCCTCTAATCAGTATTCTTTTATATACTTTTCAGAAGATATGTATCAAATAGTTTTAATAGTATTAAATAAGTCCTTCGCCGTGGTGTAGTCGGTAGAGTTCCTATCTTCCACTCCGGCGATCCGGGTTCGATTCCCAGCGGAGTACGGGATTTTAAATCTCCACCTTGGGTCTGGGTGTGTGTCCTGTCCTTGTGTCTGTATGTGACAATACAATAATGTTAACTTCTTCTTCTTCTTCCTTCCAAGTATTAGGCCAAGGCCTGTTACGATCCTATAGAAAATTTTCCCTCCAGCGTTTCATAGAACGGCCCAGTGATCTTCGTACTCTTGATATATAATTATAAACAGCCTTGGGGATCCGAATTGAACTCATTCTTTCAAGATGGTTTTTCCAATTTAGTTGGTACTGTTTAATGTTTTCCAAAATTGGCGTATTCTTCAATTCTTTTAAGATATCGGTGTTCCTTTTCCGATCCCATCTGGTGTAACCCGCTGTTCTGCGCATGAATCTCATTTCACAAGCCGTTATTCTGCTTTCATGTTGTTTTTTTAGTGTCCATGCTTCACTACCATAGGTCAACACTGGTCTAGGCAAAGTGTTATATAAACACAATCTGGTGTTTTTTTTGTACAAGGGATGGTTTCATAACTTGATTAATAATTCCTAAACTTTTATTATAACTAGTATTTTTTTCAGGGATATCTTTTTTCATCCCAGATAGAGAGATAATATCCAAGATATTTAAATTGATTAGATCTCTCTAAAATTTTATTCTGGAGACAGATTTTACTTTGTATGGGGTCCTTCCCATGAAATGCCATCATTTTAGTTTTGTTAATTGATATTTCCATATTAAATTTGGCAGCTATTTTTTGTAAATTATAAATTGATCGTTGCAAATAATTTTCGGAAAGTGCCAGAAGATCTAAGTCGTCTGCAAAAAGAATAGCATCGAGTTTGGGGTTCCTATTGATGGGTATATATCCTCGTTGTGTTTTCCTACATTCGTTTATTAATTTATTCATATGTATAATGAAAAGCACCGGTGAAAGTCCACATCCCTGTCTTGATCTTTTCCCAAGAAGATAATTTGCCATCTTGTTTAACAGAGATTTCATTATCTTTATAGATGTTGAAAATATTAGTAATATATTGTTGTGGAACGTTATCATCAGCTAAAATTTTTGTAATATTTTTCTGTCTACTTTGTCAAAAGCCTTTATGAAGTCAACGAAGACGATATGAGGCGATTGAATTCCTTGTGCTTTTCTAATAGTAGTTTTAGAGTGAAGAATCCATCAGTACAAGATCTACCTTTTTCTGAATCCATTCTGCTCTCCTCCAATTATATTTTCATAAATTTTTCTCAATTTATTCTTAACTACGAGTATATTAGCATAAATGTTATATCCAGAGTTCAACAAGCTAATTCCACGATAGTTATCTTTGATTTGGCGACTTCCTTTTTTGAAGATTGGTAATACAATGGATTTGTTCCAGCTTTGTGGTGGTTCTTGTCCTTCCCATATCATATTAAGGAGAATAAGAAATCTGTCTAAAAATTTTTTAGTTGAAAATTTAAGTAATCCTTGATTTCTTAAGAACGTTAACAAAAAAGGTAAAACAAGAAGGAAAAAAAACTGTGTGTAAACGAGAAACAGTAAAATAATAATAATAATAATAATAATAATAATAATAATAATAATAACGTTAAGCGAACTTGAATAATTAGGCCTAACTGTAGGCTTACCTAAATATACCTATTTTACCAGTTAGTACGTATTTTGTGTTTTTTAATCCAAAACTTTCTTTTAAAACTTTAATTTAGAGGATTAAATCCACATTCCACGTATCAGTCCATACAAACGCTAATCTTATTATAGCTGTATATGAATATTTACCTCAACAGAATGGAAAATAGTTTTTTATCCACAAAATTCCCGAAAACTGTATGGAGACGTTGGCATTAGAATAACCTAAAATATGACATTATATCGTTGGAACATTTTTTACTATCAGTGCCAAAACAGAATAGTAACTTACGAATACCACTCTAACAAAATATTAATATCGCCAAAAACCTACCTGTCGGGCACCTTAGTCTATAGTGGTTATAAAATGTTCCTCTAATCCCGAGGGTCGCGGCCTCAAACCCAGCCGGTGTTGTTGTATTTTTTAGAATGAAAAAATCCGATGGCGAAATCCTCCACGAGCGACTTTAAGTTGATGATCTCAAATTTGAAGATTTTGAGCTTCGGAAAAGAACTTTAAGACCAAATTACTGCATCTGAGCAAAATATAACCCCACTTCCCCATCCAAGTAATACCTTCGTTGCCTACTAGATGTCTCATTAAGGCGATGTACTGACCACATGTTTCTCCCTGACATCTGTAAAGAAATAAGTGTATTTGAATTAAATTAAATTTGAAGAGAAAAATTTTCGCCTCGACCGGGACTCGAACCCGGGAACCTTGGCTTTCCGGGCCAAGTGTTCTACCAACTGAGCTACCGAGGCGAGTTACGATCCAGACGCAAATTTTTCTCTTATATACGTTGTAATTCCCTATCGCCAAATGCTTTTGTCCCGGGTTCGAGTCCCGGTCTAGGCGAAAATTTTTCTCTTCAAATTTAATTTATCTTTCATTGAGAAATGTTAAATCAATAATAAAAACAGTATTTGAATTAGCTTGGTCAAGAAACTACAGCTAAGGGAGTACCCATGTCTTCATGAGGGACATACAAAATATATATACATACATTCAAGTGCCTATCTAATCTAAGCAAATCTACCTAACTTAACCCACCCAACCTAACCTGAAGAACAAGTTGGGAAATGGCTACAGCAGAAACGTTAGTCAATATTGCAAATGCCGCTAGAACGAATGTTATCCGAAAAGTATTCGATAATCTTCTTCTTCTTCTACTACAAGGTTAGGCTATGCAGCCTGTTCCGGCGAAGTTAAAAGTGGAGTCCATCTTCTACGTGGTCGGCCAACATCTCTTGTTCCTCTGGGATTATACAGGAAGGTTCTTTTTGGTATTCATTCGTTGTTCATTCTCATTAAGTGTTCTGTCCATTTCTTATTATTTTCGCTGATTTTATCTTCAATTTTATATATATTTAATTCTTCTCGTATAGTTTTCATTCCTTATTCTATCCGCTCTTGTGCATCCTTTCACATTACGTAAAAAACCAGCATTTCCGCAGTCTGTATCCTGCTTTTATCCCTTGATTTCATTATCCAATTTTCACTTCCATACAACAACAAAGGAACAGCCATTGTTTTATATAATTTAAGTTTCGTATCTTTCCTTGTTTTCCGACCTAAGGTTCTTTTTATGGTTCCACAAATAGCCTGAAATTTATTTACTTTATTTTCTATATCTTTATTTTGTCTATAAGTTATATCACATCCTAAATATTGGAAATGTGATACTTGTTCTATTATTTTGTTATCCAGTACCATTTTTGATCTAATTCCATATTTACCAATAAATGTCATTACTTTTGACTTATTTATTGATATTTTACAATTATATCTATTGGCTATTAATTTAAATTTATATGCTAACATTTGGAGCTCATTTTAAGATTCTGCTAAAAGTACAACATCGTCAGCGAATAATAAAGCATTTATTTTTATCTTTATTATCAATTAATATTCCTTCATTAGTTAAAATCTTCTTCCATTCTTTTAGGATGTCGTCCATATAAATATTAAATAATATAGGTGAGAGTGAACACCCTTGTTGTACTCCTTGGTTTATTTGAAAAAAAGTCTTATTTTTTGTCAACTGAGGGTCAATACAAATATTTGTTCCACAGTACAAGCTCTTAACAGTTTCTATAATCTGAATAGGGAGGCCTTTTTCTTTTAGGATATTCCACAATATTTCCCTGTTTACTCGATCAAATGCTTTATTTAAGTCTATAAATAACAAATGCGTTTCCAGGTTTTTTTCTTGTCTTTTCTTTATTATCTGATTCAGGGCAAATACTCCATCGGTACAAGATCTTCCTTTTCGGAACCCGTTTTGTTCTTCTGCTAGTGTTACTTCAGCAATTCGTTGTATTCGTTTTGCTATTATTCTAGCATAGATTTTATATCCACTATTTAGGAGGGTAATGCCTCTATAATTAGATGGTTGGTTTCTTTCTCCTTTCTTGTAATTTGGTTTTACTATACCTTGCCTCCATGTTGCTGGTATATTATGATTCTCCCAACACATATTAAAAAAATTCAAGAATCTTAATTTAAAGAATATATCTGCATATTTAATTAGTTCCGAATTGATGTCATCTGGTCCGCTAGTTTTTCTATTAATCGTTAATTTGAGCGATTCTTCCAGTTCTTCCATTTGTATTTTATCTACTTTCAAATTCTCACATTTTGGTTCTTCTTCGCTTTCATTCTCGTTGTACCACAGATCTCTGAAATATTCTATCCAATGTTCTTCTGATATTGATGTAGGTATATATGCAGCTCCTTTTTCTGATTTATTTAAATGTTTAATTGTTCTATAAGCAGTCCATTGTCGTCCATGTAGATCATGTTCTAGATTAGATACATATCGTTCCCAACTGTCTTGGTGGGATTTCCTAACAATTTTCTTTGCTTCCTTTGTTTGTTATAATATATTTATTTTGTTTTCTTCAGTTTTCTTTTGTAAATATTGTAAATATGCTTTCTTCTTTTCCTCTATAACTGTTTTAATTTCGTCATTCCATATTCTTAATCCTCTCTTCTTACAATTTTTTTTTCTTAATTCTAGAACTTCAAATGCTGCTTTCTTTAGAGCCCAATCGATGTTGCTCCATTCTTCTTCTATATTATTATTTATTTCTCGCTGTAATATATATTGAGATAATCTATTTGCATACAACTTTCTTGTACTTTCTTTTTGTAATAAATTCACTTTATATGTTTCTTCATTGTAAATTTTTTCTTGTTGTTGGTTTCCTCCATCTTTCTAATAATTTTATATTACATGTCAAGAGAAAATTACATCGAAACCTCTATATACTCTTACATCTGTGACCCAGGGTATCAATTTTCTGTTTACCAAGAAATAATCAATATAAGATCTTTATCCTCTAGCCGACCAGGTGTACTTGTGTATTTCTTTCTTTCTAAAATAGGTATTAGTAATTCTGTATCCATTAAATATTGCAAATTGTCGAAGTTCTTTTCCACTATCATTTTCTATTGTTTCTCCTTGTGTACCTATTCAGTATTCGATAATTGTCGGTGTAATTAGTAGCTAGTGGCCATTTTCAAGATTCATTGACTGATACCTGACATGACCAGCCTCATGGGATAGTGGTCAGCTTTTCTGACTACTGTACACGTGGTCCCGGATTCGAATTCCGGTCAAATCATAGCATTTTGTTTCTTAAAGGAATTATTCCTGTGGTTTGCCCATGGTCTGGAATTTAGGTTAAGTTTATTTTAAGGACTCTCCTGGCGTTTCATTATCATTTATCACTCATCATATCATCGGAGTAACGTAACTCCGCCTCCAAGGTGCCCCAACCTAAGAGATTGATTACAATTCTTTCTGCCACAGCCAGGGGAGAAAGCCATAAATGTCATAAGAGACAACTTCGTGGCATTAGAACTATATATATATATCATCTCATGAAAACATTCGTGTAGCATGTGAACGTCACGGTAACCTAGGGAAGATGGTCTTGATCTTTCCACCGATGTTTTGGTCTTCCTTGGTCCCTATGTCCAGTTGGGGTATATTGGAATGCCAATTTTGGAAGTCTATATATATATATATATATATATATATATATATATATATATATATATTCCAGTTCAACTTGCCAGGTCGCAGAAAATGGTGTAAATTGATCAATATATCTAAATACTATAACAATTTTATTTTGTGGTCAATATATTTACTATAGATAATTTACTTAATTTATATTGCAGGATTCTTAAATTGAGATTTTCTTTCTAATAGTGATATAGTGTCGTATTTCATGTATTTAAAAGCCTAATATAGTATTTTAATACCTATTTTAGAATTTTTAAAACCTATTTTAGGAACCTAAGTATAGATAAGTCGTCCGCGGTGGTACGGCGGTTATGTTCCTTGCCTCTAATCCCAAAGGTCGCGGGTTCAAACCCGGACGGAGTCGATGGATTTTTTAGGATGGAGAAATCCAACGAGCAAGTCCTCCGGGAGGAACTTTGAGCCGTGGACTTTGAGTCTGGATATTTTCAGGCTCGTAAAGAATCTTAAACCTGAAACAAGGGACATCTAAGCAAAATTTAGTGACCTTCATCATCCACATAATGTCTTATTTGCCTACTAGATGTCTCATTGGGTCACTACGCTAACCACATACCATTCATGAAATCTGTAGGAAATAAGGTAACTAAATGCATACTGTTAGGAAAGTTCCCGTCCTGCGTCGTAGCTGAGTGGTTAAGGCACGATGCCTTAGCGCAGAGCTACTGGACGTGCCCTGGTTCGAGTTCCCATGAAGAGATTTTTTCTCACGGAATTTCGGCCAGTGTGAGACCGGGGCCCATCCAGCATCGTGACGAATTTTGGTAGCTACAATACTGGCAACAGGTTGAGAAAATAAGATATAACGGCTGTGGTACCAGATATGCTGGCCATATGTCACCCCTATTGGCTATATGATTATCTACATCTGTGCTTAACACATGTGGAACTGAGGCCAGCAGCCAAGAGCCTTCTAGGCCTGTCGCGCCATGGAGTAAGTAAGAAACTACCCACTAGGGAAGCACCCATGTTTCCAAAATGGGACGATCGCTTATCAATCATCAAGTGTAGAGAAAGCGCATTATCGTTAAAGTAAGAATGTTATTTCCAAACAGACTAAATATATTAATTTCTTAGAGAAGTAATGTGAAGAGTGGGTAAAAAGTAACATGCAATCATTCGCAATATGTATGACCATAGCAAGGAACTCACTTCCGGTCAGGTCAGGGACTTTCGTTCACTCTAATTATTTAAATGTAAATTAACTGACTAATCTTACTGCTACCAGGTTCATCCCACCAGTTCCAGAGGAATTGACATCTCCTGAAAACTACAGATAGAACAGCTACAACAACTAAAGAGTAAACATTTTTTTAAAGCACATGTTACCATAATTGTATGAATAATTGTAATAATCTGAAATGTACGCATATTATATTTAAATACAGAGAAGCCTGGATGCCCTCCCAATATAGAGTCATCCGAAAGCCAAACTTGGCAAGATCCCGCGTGATCGACTATTCCGATTGAGGTTTTAAGCGGTTTCCCTCAATCCAAAGAGAAAATGCTGGAATAGAACCCCAAAAGGTCCGCTTCCGACTTCACTCTGCTAATTAACTTCAAATTTGAATTCAAAATTTGATCCGGGGCTAATGTATTTTACAGGAACCCGGGGTTCTACCTATTAAAGAGGACCAAAATGGATCGCTCACCGCCAACACTTAAGTGATGGCCGCAGAGCTTTCCATCTATCTATCTAAGTTCCACATAACGAAAATACTAACTACATGACAGCTATATTAGCATTTCATAAGAATCTATATTCAACTAGGAAGATTTTATTATTTCATTTTATCTAATCTTTGTTTTGTAAGCGTTAATATAAAGTTCATTAATATTGTATATTGTTTAGTATAAACTCTAATAATACTTCAAAATTGTAATATGTACTATTTTATTTTGTATTTGTATTATTTTATTGTTTTCTGGTCGTTCGTTTGGAAGAAATATATTCATAGCCTTAACATTTAAATTGGCAAAACACTAATTTCTCTGCTGCTGCTTACAACAAAAAGAAAGTTCAGATCATACAGAATAAATGCCTCAAAATTATCTTTTCAGCCCCGTTATACACGAGGATCGCAGAGCTTCACAATCTAGCACAGACGCCCTATATTGTGACTACAATTGAAGAAAAAGTAAATGACATGTATCATGTTATTTCAAATCATGACAACCCAATTGTTCGTAATATAGGACATATGCTACAGCGACGTGCTGTTCACCGAAGCATATTCCCTCGGGATGGACCCAGGAATATGAGATGAGTACTGTAAAACAGCCAAAGTGGCGTGGCTCACTCCGTGTCGCTGGCTTTCGGATCTCTGCTTATCTGGCGGCACGGTTTTCTAACGCCCCGCTTTGGATAGTGGAACACCGCATCTCTACCCAATACTACTTCAACACATAAGCAAAATATAAACGTCCTAACAATGGAGCTGAACTAGTGAGTGAACCCTATATTGATAAACACTAGGGAATTTGGCTGTCACTAATTTCTCCTGTCAGTTATTTAAATGTGGCGGACCGCAGTGAAAACGGAGTCTTGTGTAACTGTTATTCATCATCAATATCAAAGCTTAGGCCTTCTGGCCCGTTCCGATTCAAGAGAATAGGTCTTTGCATCTAGCAAATGGTCTTCTTGACTTCTAGATCCTATGGGTCTGTAGTTTAAAATCGGTTTAGAAGGTCTATCATCTGGCATTCTTAGTAGATGCTCGTTTCAATTTTGTCTTTGTTTGTCAATTTTATCCGTCAACTTAAAAAATATATAATTGATCTCTTGTCTCAGAACTTATTTTCTGGTCCATAAGAGTGTAGCCTGCCGTTGGCCTTAAAAATCTCATCTCCGCTGCCTCTATTTTTGTCCTGTCTGTATGAGTCATAGTCCAGTTTTCACTGTCATAGATAATAGTAGGAACGGCCATGACTTTATAAAATTTCAGTTGAGTATCTTTAGTTGATTTATTCTTTAGGCTTCTTCTTATTGTTCCATACATTCTTTAAAATTTCTGTATTTTTACATTTATATCTTTTTTTTTTGGCAGTATGATACATTAAAACCCAAATAATTGTAGGATTTCACTTGTTCAATGACATTATTATTTATCAAAATTTTGTATCTGAGATGATTTTTTTCCTCGAAATGCCATTGATTTTGTTTTTGTACATGAAATGTTTAAATTATATTCTTTGCCTACTTTTTCTAATTGGTTTGCAGCTCTCTGGTGATTATCTTGTGATGAACTTCATAGTATCTTAGCCATTCTTTTTCTGTTATGTTATTAAGCTGTACTGTATCCTTTTCGGATTTATTTAGATATTTTAATATTTTGTATGCTTTATTTTGTGTGCCGTGTACATCGTGTTCTATGTTGCTCACATATCTGTCCCAGCTCTCGCGATTAATTCTTCGTAGCTCTCTTTGCACTATAGCACATTTCTGTTTGTATTGTATTCTGTCATTATTTGACCTGGTCTGCAAAAATTCCATATACGCTTTTTTCTTATCATTCATGATATTTTGAATTTCTTCATTCCAGACTAGCAGAACTTTTTATATTCTTTCTAGGATATATTTTTACCCACTACTTCATTTCCTACCTTCAATGTTAATTCTTTTCGGTCTTCCCATTCTTGCTCCACATTTTTGTTGATAGGTCTTTGGTCCATATAAACCAACAGTCTAGCATAGTATAATCTCCTTATACTGTCTTCTTGGAGTAAATGGGCTTTGAAATAGTATTTATTTTCTACATTGTTTATTTTCTTTTTCTTATGTATCCATTTTGTTGGGACATTATCAATTTAAGGGTTAATTCTGACAAATATAGGATTATTATTATTAGTATTATTATTATTATTATTATTATTATTATTATTATTATTATTATTATTATTATTCTTCTTCAGCCTACCTGTATTCCTCACATTGGGTTTTTTAGCATAATTAATTTTTTCCATATGACCCACAACCTGGAGGACAGGTGATTTTTGTTCAAGGTATTCTTCATCTAGCCTTTGACGAACCAATGTCTCCCTATAAGGCAGCAATTGTCTATCCTGGCAAGGATTCCTTACAGGGTACCATCATCCGGGGTAGAACAAACCCTGTTTTTTTAAGGACGTGTTTACTCTTCCACCACTCTTCTCCTGGCTTATGACAGGCAGAGCCTAGTTTTCAAAGTTCTGCCTAGGCTGGCTCGTATACCATTGTATGGTGTGGGCATTAAGCAGAGAACAAGCACGTAAATTATTGGTGACAGGAATGGACTTTTGGAGGAGGGTTTCTAGAAATTCAATAAAATACAAAATTAGAAATACTAAAATCAGAGAAATAATGGATATTCAAAATGTTGTTCAACAAGTTATTGAAAAAAATATTTAAATTGTTTGGCCAAGTAAAGAGGATGCCAGATGACATGATACCTAAGATGATATTACATTTTGAAGCGGAAGGGAACAGAAGAAAGGGGAGATCAAAAGAACAGTGGATTCAAGTAATGCATTGGAGTAGGTCGAGAGGATTAACTAGGGAGTGATGCAGAGAATAGGGTTTTGTGGAGGAGTAAAATTTTACAATAGTTGTGTAGAAAATTACTGTATTGTAGAGAAATTCCTATTAAAGAAGAGATTATTATTATTATTACTACTATTATTATTATTATTATTATATTGTCTACGGAAATATTCAGTAAGTTTATTTTTGTGCTGTTTTTGAATCGGGCAATCTTTTAAATAAGAGGGGAGAGAACTCCAGAGATGTGTATCCGAATTGTGGGCTATGATTAAGTTGTATGATTAAGTTTAAATGTTACAGTTGTAGTTGCTGCTGGGAAAGGTCTGGATATAGTAAGAAATTTTACGACTGATATGATGCAGCTGCAATTGAATAATCCATTCATATGTTAATCATCCCTCGGAAACAGTTACTGGAGGCTATACATGTTAACAATATTGAAATATTAAAACCAAACTATTCATTTTCTATTTAAATGAACATGGTGGTGTCTGAAATTGAGTAATTAATTCAATACTGAAGAATATTTAAGTTGCCTTTGTAGCTGTATTTTATCTCCTGTACAAGTTGATCTTTTCTGCAGCGAGTGTCTCCTGCACTGCAAGTTTAAGACGAAGGAATGCGAGAGTTTAAAAGGGAATTAAGTCACTGGTATGTTAATGTAATCTCATTACAACTTACAAGCATTTCTCTTGTCACACAAATTCCTTGATTATGAAGCGATTACATTTCCCGCGTCATCAAATCAAGGAATTTGCATCCCACTTACAATTGTGTACTTTCAACTGCTTCATTTTGTTGGATTTTTGCCAAGCTTAATCGATGTAAGAAATTAAGTAGTACATAATGATATTTGTTATTATCATTCCAATGTGCTTATATTAAATATATGTTTTTCCTTTATTAAAACATCTATTGTACTCTCCATTACCATTGAAAGGTTTTTGAATGTACGGCAAAATATCGTACGTCCACTTTGTTAGTGAAATGTAGATGTGCATAGTACTTTTCTTAATACGTTTCTATCAGATTGGACGGTTTGGTCGTAAGGGAAAAAATCGTACATCCACATTCTTTTAGTAGAGTGAAGAAATGTTAGTACATTTTATGTTAGATGATGACGGCACTGCGCCTTTTCCGTGTCATTGACATTAGAATCAACGGCAGCCGTGCCGTGTATTTGACTTATTGGCTTACGCAATTAAATGCATGATTTTTCATTAAGTCGTATGGCAGCTGGCGAGAAGATCGTATGGAGACATTACGTACTTTCAGTTTTACGGTATATCAAAATATTTTAGTGTATTATTTTTAAGAACTTGCTACTGTATATTGCTTTGTTGGATTGTTTTAATATCAGGTGGCCATAGGTAATAACAAGTGCAGTTCTATAAAAAAACGAATCCACCCCTTAAATAGAAATGCAAAAAAAATAAATAAAATTAACTGACTGATTGACTGAGTGGTGGCAATGACTGGCATTCCCAGTGTGCTGCTTACTGGAAACCAGTTAATTCAAAAGCCAAATTCTATAGTGTTGTTCGTCATGGAGCTTAACCTCTTAGCCTTCGCGTGTTTCGCGGCGTTTAGGTATTTAGCCGTATTACCGATGTAGATATGGATGAAATTAGGTGTTTACTCTCTAGAGCAGGGCATCGTAAACCGCGCAACCGGACAAGCAGAGATTCCGAAAGACGGTGGCGCGGAATGAGCCACACTACTCTAGCTGTAGCACAGCGCTCATTTCATTGAGGTGGACCATCATCGGGGACTGATAATATCGTTCGGTATACAGAACGTCGCTGTAACATACGTCCTATATTGCGAAAAATTGGGTAATCAGGATTGATAATAAAATGGAGTATATTTGATACTCGATGTTGCAATAGTTGCAATATAGGGCACCAGTGACAGATTGTCCAGCTCTGCGACCGTCGTGTATAGAGGCCGAAAATATAATTTTGAGACATTTAGTCTGTATGATCTGAACTTACTTTTTGTGGCAACCAGCGAGGATACTCCAGACTTCACATCCATACAGCAACATGCTGCGGATCACTGCTTGATACAATGTTAACTTGATCCAAGTAGATAATTCAGGCAACCTGAAAATGGATATAAACGTGCAATAGCAGCATATGCTTAATATTTAATATGCCAATGTAAATGTTTAACGTAGCTTGGAATCCAAGGATTCCAAGGTACATTCCTGAAGTCTCAAGACGGAGTTGGTGAGCTCCCAACGTGAGTCGGGCAGAAGTACATCTGTGGGTTTGAGTGAACAAAACAGCTTTTGTTTTGTTCTCATTCAGTTTAATGTTCCACAGTTTAATGTTGCCAGAGTTGAACGGTATTAAGGGCTGACTGGACCACAGGAATGTGGTACGGTATGCATCGGAAGGGTGCCTGATGATACAAACATGCATCATCAACAAAGGATGCAATATGGATATGGGGAAATGTAGGAAAATCAGACACTTCAAGAGTATAGAGGATAGGTGAGAAGACCCCACCTTGAATAAAATGAAGATGGATAGATCACACATTACTTTACTTTTGAGGGCCTCTCCACTTTTCAGCGGTTACCCTGTATCCCCATTCGCCATTCTTGCCGATCACGCCATTCATCCTCCTACAGACCACGGTCGTTCATCAATCTATGGATCTCTCCTCTCCAAGTTGTTCTTGGTCTGCTCTGTTTCCTTCTACCAGAAGGTGACCATTCCAAAATAGTTTTGGGCCACCTATCAACCTCCATTCTCCTGACATGGCCATACCACTGAAGAGCTCGTCTTTCGATCCTTTCCACCACTGTCTCCTCCATATCCATCATCTGCCTCACTTCTTAATTTCTTCTTCTTTCCAACCTGGACAACCTGGCACTGCGTCTTATTCCATCCATCTCACTGCCAAGATCTTAGTTTTTTGTCCCTACCAAAGTCCATCCCTCAGCACCATAAGTCATTATGCTTTCCACAACAGACTTCAAAATCCTCTTCTTCGTGTGGTTTGACATGGTCCTACTCCACAGTACTCCATTTAACATTTTTATGGCTCTTAGTGCTTGTACTAACCTGTTATCTACTTCAGCTTTACAACTCCCTGATTAATCAATAAGTGATCCCAAATATTTAAATTTTTTAACAGCTCACACATTAAGAAAGTAAATGGGTACGATGATGAAAGAGATGCCTTGGCTGGGATCCAGAGGAAGCAAGAGAAAGAGGAGAACGTGGAGGAAAACCATAGAGGAGGAAGCGATGGGGCATGAAAAAACGTGACGAGAAGTAAATGGTTGGCTGGCAGTAGGAGGAAATGAAAGACCTTTACTAATGCCCCGTACTCCACAATGACATGAGGAATTAAGTCAAGTCGAAGCTTGTCGAATATATTTATTTTTGTGAAATGGATGAAGTTAATATTGAAGTTTTGAGACAAAATCTACAGCTTCTGTAAAATCTTCAAATACTAATAATATTAGATTTGTAAGTGATGATTAATGAATTGTTACCCACTCGCTAGCATCATATTATCTTTTCTATTTTTATAAATATGAGCTTAAATAAATATTGCATTATCAAATGTATTCACTTTGTTCGTAATAGTTCACTCACCTGCAAGGGAATATCAGCACATGATATTATATTCTTAGCATATTCACTGCAGTGCCCTAAACCGACTCGAAAGACTATTACGTATAGAGACTTAAAACATATAGACAATGCAACCCTAATTGAAGAAGCTATGCAGATGCCGTGGCATTCAATATGGACGCTGCATTCTGTAGATGAAAAAGTTGAGACACTAATGACTTTATACTACAATTATACAACAGACATGCCCCACTAAAAACTAAACTCGTGAAACGACGCCCTGCACCCTGGATGACTCTTTCAATTCGTAACTTGATGACTGATAGAGATGCAGCACATAAGAAATATAGACTCAACAAAACAGACACAAGTCTCACTCAATATAAACAGTTACGTAACAAGACAAATCAAGCTATAAGAAAACGCCAAACTTAGATATTTTACAACCTAACAAATACCAATACTTCAGAAATCTGGAAAAAACTTGAATAGAATGGGAATTGGGAGAAAAGACACACCAGGTAGACAAATTACCTGTTTTCCCTGGACACACTCAATAATCACTTCACAGGTATAACTACTACTCCAAAGGATAAAGAACAAACAATAAATGAATTATCACTGACAAATCAACCCGACAGAGAACATTTCCACTTCTCATATGTTACAGACTACGACGTAAAGAAAGCCATAATGCGAATAAAAACCAAAGCAGAAGGAACTGACCGTATAAATATTACTTTACTGAATAAAATAATCGAAGCTATACTACCTACTATAACTCATATTTTTAACTCCTCACTACAAACTTCTACATATCCCTCATTGTGGAAACAAGCCCTCGTACGTCCACTGCCTAAAGTTAAAACGCCCTCAACCCCGAACGACTTTCGACCCATTAGCATTTTACCTACTCTTTCAAAAGCTCTGAAACGATTAGTCCCATAAACAACTGACTGAATATCTAAATGATTACAACCTTCTAGATCAATTTCAGTCAGGCCTCAGGACAGGACACACAATACAATACTGCTCTACTAAATATTTGCGAAGACATACGCGAAGCTGCTGATAATCGAAAACTTACCATTCTTACATTACTGGACTTTAGTAAAGCATTCGACACGGTAGACTTGGACTTATTGTTGCATAAACTTAAAAACCTCTTACTCTCTGATAGTGCCACGAAATGGTTCAATTCCTACCTTCATGAGCGCCAGCAATCTGTTATAGGAAATCATACATTATGTTCTTCTTGGTCCTTCCGTAAAGCTGGGGTTCCACAGGGTTCGGTACTTGGACCTTTGCTTTTTTCAATCTACATAAATGAACATATCTAACTCCCTAAAGCATTGCAAACATAATTTATTTGCAGACGACATGCAAATCTACATCCACACAGACAAATATTCACTAAATGACGCTGTTGCCAAAATTAACGAGGATCTTGACTCACTAATGACTTGGACAGTTAAATATGGACTGCAATTAAATCCTAAAAAGTCACAATCAATCATTATGGGTCATCAGAGACTATTATCTACAATTAACCTAAACACAGTTTCGCATGTGTCACTAAACGGAGTTCAAATCCCTTATAGTGAGACAGTAAAAATTCTAGGAGTATTTATTGACAAAAACTTAAATTGGAATACACAAAAAAACCATACATGCAAAACAGTCTTCTCAATAATACATTCATTAAATCGTGTACGAAATTGTTTGCCATTCGCCCTTAGGAAAATGTTAGTAGAAACACTTGCAATGCCCCATTTTGATTATTGTGACACTCTTTTTACAGACTTAAATATTATTTCCACTCAAAGACTTCAACGTGTTCATAATTCGTGCGCACGTTTTATTTGTGGTATTCGCAAATTTGACCATGTTACACCGTCCCTGGAACAATTATCGTGGTTTCGTCTAAGAGATCGTAGAACTGTCCATTCCCTATCCCTTCTCTATAAAATACTTCACACATCATCGCCTAATTATTTATCACGCCGCTTCATCAGACTATCCGACACACATAATCTTGACACTCGATCCCATCAGAACATTGTCCTTTATATCCCGCCTCATCACACTGTATATTATTCATTATCTTTTACGGTGTCACTTACCAAAACATGGAATTCCCTTCCACCCTATGTCAGAGACTGTCAAACTATAACATCCTTCAAAAACAAACTAAAGAATTATTTAATAACAAACTAACTTATACACCTCACTGATAGTATTCTTTTAGCAATATTAAAATATTTAATTATTTATGTAAATAATATTAAGAATAACAAATATTTTTATTTGTTTTGTTTTAAATAATCGTATAATCGTAAAATTAGTTTTCTATATCTCATTATTTCCTGTTTTTTATATACACTAGACAGGGACAATTTAATATGTCTTGCTTGTATACATTTTATTATTAGTTTTAGTCTTAATTTTAACTAATATTAACTGGTTGTATTATAGATCGTAATATGTATATTAGATATTATCTTTTGATCAAATTTTTACTTAGTGTTTAATATTAGAGTTAATTAAGATTGTTATATTCTTATGTAATATATGTTGTCCTGGTGAGTGGAAGAGAAGGCCACATGGCCTTAACTCCACCAGGCTAAATAAATCTTAAAAAAAAAAAAAATTAAATTATTTTGGTAATACTCTGTAAGACAGAAGGTTGGTGGTTAGATTCCCGACAGGGTCATGGAGCCATATCTCTGGATTCACTCAGCTTTTAACGGAAATGAGTACGAAGCATATATTCTAGGGATAAAGGGAGCCCTCCTATATTTTGACAATTCGGCAGATTGCAATTGTCTGGAAAGGTGGAAGCTTCAATTTCTTATAACATCAATGGCTTCCTTAGCCTGTAATAGGATCATCTTAATTATTATTATTATTATTATTATATATTATTATTATTATTATTATTATTATTATTATTATCCGAAATATGTGTGAACCACAAAATGGATTAAAAACAAGCAGCATTTGATGACTTACAATTCGACATTATCTGGTGCAACTTGTCGGCTTGTATTATTGTATTGGATCTAATATAATGTTCAGACACTTTATGTTATTTTATAAATGTTATGTTTATTTTCAATCACCAGTGGCCTATTAGTATTACTTTATTTAATGAATGCAATTTATTCACGTTTAGTTATACATTATAAGGCTAATGTGTATAAAACAGAGATGCATAAGAATTCAGTTGTGAAAACTAGAAATACTGGTAATATATAAATGATATATAATCATAATCTTCTTCTTCTTCTTCTTCACTTCTTGGTTTAGGCAAGAGTTGCCTGTTCCGTCTTCACTAATAGATCTAAGAAATTCTCTTCCGAGGACGTCCGACATCTCTTCTTCCTCTTGGAAAATAATGGAAGATTTTATTTGGTAATCTTCTTTCTTCCATTCTTTCTGATAATAATAATAATTATAGTAATTATTGGAGGATATTTTTTTCAAGATTTCACAGTACGTCATCAAGAAAACGAGTTTAATCTTAAGTGTACAATAATTGAATTATTCACTTGATTCATTATAACTTAAACATATCAGTTTTCATTGCATTTCTGTATATTATTAACTATTAAATTTATAATTTCAAATAAAATACATTTCAGAGAAATGTATTATAAATTTTATTTATTTATTTATTTATTTATTTAGCCTGGTGGAGTTAAGGCCATGTGGCCTTCTCTTCCACTCACTAGGACAAACATATATTACATCAGAATATAACAATCATCATTAACTATTTATATTAAATACTAAATGAAGATTTGACCAATAAGATTATATCTATTATATTATGATCTATAATTCAACCAGTTAATGATAGTTCGTTTTTATCCTAAAAAAATACAAATTTCGAGTATTGCTTTAGAGCATAAGGGATTAAGTTTTATGTTTTCTTTTACATTGTTTAGTCTGAAATCAAAATAAATAATGAGATATGTACTCAAATGATATGATAAAATAACATTTTCCATATATATATATATGTGTTTGTGTGTTGTTGTAAGCCTATATATTTACATTCCATCGCTGTGGTCGCGAGGTAGCGTGTTGCCTTGTCACGCAGCGGGCCCGGGTTCGATCCCCGGTCGGGGAAGTTTTTGTGGGTGAGGTTTTTCCTCACCCGTAAGACAAATGTCAGGAAAAATTTAACGACCAAACGGTCCCCGAAGTCATATAGTCATCATCATCATATTCCTTCACCTGTGTGGAAAGCAGTATATTTTATATGATATTTTCGTATTTTTAATAAATTTCCAAGAGTTTTTATATTGTCGATAACTCACAATCGGAGCGCATCGATGCTGTGGATTATCTATAGAACTAAAATCTCGCATGGTATTTTAAATATTATTTAATTAAGTGATTTCTAAAACAAAAATATTACCGTAATATGATGTAAACGAATTACATGTTTTATATCACATCTTGTAATTAAATACATTGTGTAATAATATTTTGGTAGAAAGGCCTTCTGTGTTCTGTAACTCACAAATCAAAACATTTGTGTATTAGGTTCGACAATATCCTAACAACCGCGCATCAAATCTGTTAATTTCTTTTCGACAATATTACAATGATAGCCGACAGTCTTTGGTTGAAACTGACACGGGAGTAAAATTAATTGTCCAGTGTGCAATATGTAGCATATTTTCTCAGGTAGCGGTGGCGTAGGTACAAGTTGAATTCCTTTAATTTAATTCAACACCAGTTTCCATAAAGTTTCCAAATTTTCAACTAATTCTTTCACAATATCTCGCTGTATAAATATAATTATTCTGCTCTGAGTATTTTATTACACTATTATTCTCGAATGCGTCTTGCACACACTCGCAGATTAAAACACTTTCTTGATATTCAGATCACATTCACTGTTAGCCTTATGACACATGACTCGCTCTCACGACTACATTGTCGCCAGGACACTTGCAACCCTTTTTATTTGCAAGGAACGAACAATCTGGAAGTTCCATTTGGACCTCTCTCCAATCGAAGTACTGAGAGGGTGATTCTTCCAGAAACAATGCATAGACGCATGTGGAGGTATCTCAGTGGGCTCGTCCTACTCGTGAGTCAATATACTATATAAGGGGAGAACCGATCCCATCGTTGTTCGCGAATTTCCAAAGGTGGCCCAACAGTGTGTCACAGTGTAAACACAAAATGATAAAATGTGTTCCAAATGATTTAAATTGAATTAAAAATAGTTATTCAACATATATTCAATTTTTTCATTTCATATCATATTTGGCTTTCACTGCTAAATGCTAAAACTTAATTCTAACATCAACATATATATATATATGCTGACCTACCACTGGATGAGTTGAATGACCATTTTACCCGCCTCCCTGCTGACAAACACCTCACAAACACAACAACAGACAATAGATGAACTAATGTCATATTCCCAACCTACCCGAAGCAAATTCTTTTTTTCCTATATCTCACCTGATGACGCCAAAAGAGCAGTATTACGTATTAAATCTAAAGCACAAGGAATAGACAATATAACAATAACTCTCCTGCAAAAATAATAGACATTATTCTCCCAACAATAACCCACATTTTTAATGCCTCTATAATGACCGGGACTTATCCCAGACTCTGGAAAATGGCTCTAGTTCGTCCTACACCGAAATCAAACACTCCCACAAACACTCGATGATTATAGACCAATTAGTATTCTTCCCTGTTTATCTAAAGCACTGGAACACATAATACACTCACAGTTAACAGACTACCTCACCACACACGACTTACTTGATGAACATCAGTCTGGTTTTAGAACAGGACATCACACAAGTACTGCACTACTTGACATTGTAGAGGACATAAGCGACTCAATGGACAAAAGCAAACTCACCGCAATAGTCCTACTCGACTACAGCAAAGCCTTTGACACAGTACATATAGATTTAATGCTAGCGAGACTAAAGACACTACATCTGTCGGAAAACTGCCTTGATTGGTTTGCATCTTACCTCACTAATCGTCAGCAATCAGTTTCTGTTAATAATCGCATTTCTTCCTGGCGCTTGGTGAGGAAAGGGGTACCATCAAGGCGGCGTCCTCGCTCCTCTTCTCTCTTCTCGATTTATATTAATGACGTGACCAAGAAACTACAAAACCTACAAGCATCATCTTTACGCCGACGACCTACAGATTTAACACACACTTTAGGCCTGACGAAATTAATGAATATATTGACAAAGTGAAACACTGACCTCAGGCATATATCTTTATGGTCCAGACAATATGGGCTGAAACTAAATGTAAACAAAACGCAAGCAATAATTATCGGACATCCAAGGCTATTACACCTCATAAACAATAGCAATATGCCGGCTGTCATATTAGATAATGAACAAATTCCTTATACCGACGGTCGTTAAAAACTTGGGATTTTACTTAGATTCTAATTAAAAATGGCATGAGCAAGTAAAACAAACATCTAAAAGGATCTTCTCCATAATGCATTCCCTAAAGCGACTTAAAACATTTTTCTTCCTACAACTCTTAAAAGAATTTTAATCCAAACTTTAGTGATGCCGCATTTTGACTACTGTGACGTTCTACTAACTGACATAAGTGACGGATTGTCGGACAAACTGCAGCGTGTCCATAATATGTGTATCAGATTCATATTTAAAGTTTGAAAATACGATCACATTTCTCCATTATTCCACGAATTGTCATGGCTACATCTAAAAGAGAGAAGAAAATCGCACTGTCTAAATTCTCCTATTTAAGATCCTACATACCTCGATTCCCAATTATTTATACATCCCGTTTCCAGTATCTATCCTCAAACCATAACTTAACACAAGATCACAACATAGTCTCTTACTTAATATACCGCAACATAGACATCACATCACTCCATGTCATATACCATCTCCGCTTCTCGCAACTGGAATTCCCTACCACAAGAAATAAGGGGCTGCCGGACATTGGCATCTTTTAAAAGAAATCTAAATTTATATTTGCTCTAAACTCGACTTCATTATTATCCAGTGTAAATATATATATATATATATTAATTGGTGTTTCCCGTATAATGTATCATATTTATATTATTATTATTATTATTATTATTATTATTATTATTATTATTATTATTATTATTATTATTATTATTATCGTATCATTATTGTTATTACCCTATAAATGTTGTTTGTACATGACATTTACATTGCTACATTTATTGTATCTTTAGCTGTTTTATAATAGTATAGTGTATATCTATATTTGTCGAATATTTATTTGTATTTGTGCTGGTTGAGTGGAAGAGAGGGCCTTATGGCCTTAACTCTGCCAGAATAAATAAAGTATTATTATTATTATTGTTATTATTACTATTATTATTATATATAAAGTCCACCACTGTGGTCTCGAGGTAGCGTGCTGCCTTGTCACGCAGCGGGCCCGGGTTCGATTCCCGGTCGGGGCAGTTTTTCTGGGTGAAGTTTTTATCGGGGTTTTTCCTCACCTGTAAGACAAATGTCAGGAAAACTGTGAGGCCCAAACGGTCCCCGAAATCATATGGCCATCATCCTTCGCCGGTGTGGAAAGCAACGGGAAGCTACTACACCTACACAATTCCCTAGTAAAGCTGCAAGCATAGCATGAAAATGCTATGATTACAGTGAAGGACCTGCCTTCGGGCAGAATTACTATGCAAATATATATATATATTAAGAGCCGACAGTAAATTTGTAAAAACCAATTGCTAATATTCTAAAAATATGTGAAAAACATTAGTTTTCCTACATAAATGATATGATGCGATTTGGTAAATACAATTTTGAAACATACAGTAGGAGTAAAATTTGGAGAGGTTTTGGAGCAACTGACCCAGTAGGCACTTGAATGAAGAAAAGCGGGGTCAGATTCCTAGTGTAATTGTAGCTGTGGAATGTTAGTACCACGGTCACCAGTCTCTTCGCTTCCTTCTATTACACACCAGTCTCTCTCTTAGTTGCAAATGTTACAATGTGGTAAACACACAGTGTTCAAATAGAATATTATAATACAAATAATCTATAAACGAGCATTTTAATCAATATGAAATTGCAATTCATATTTTATGCAGCATTCAATGAAAATTATTTTTTTCTGTTTAGAGGTAGGAGCATTATTCTCCTTAGATTAAATATGGTTCCAATTTGATAAAATTTGACAATTTTACGATACCATCCATCCATAGTAATTCTGCTCGAGGTTAGTTTTACTGTTTAGGTTTTACTGCAATCATAGCAATTTCATGGTATACGTTTCAGCTTTACTAGGGAATTATAGGTATGGTAGCTTCCCGTTGCTTTCCTTGTCAGTGAAGAATGATGATGATAACGATAAGAATGATGATGATGGCCGGATGATTTTCGGGGATCGTTGGGCCCTAAGCTTCCTGACAGGTGAGGAAAAACCCCGAAAAAAATCTCACTCAGGAGCCTGTCCCGATCGGGAATCGAACCCGGGCTCGCTGCGTGACAAGCGGTGGTACACTTGATACATACATTAACATTTATTTTTGAAAAGAGGAAACCATAATCATCCTGAAAAATCAATCCAGCAGTCGGGTTTGAACCCGCGAAACTTGGAACCAATGACTAGCATAACTTACTAGATTACTAGTCAGCTCAAACACATAGGGTGAATTTCACAACAGTGGTAACTGTATTACGCCAGTTTTCCCCGTTAAACTGGCGTAATACAGTTACCTCTGTTGGTGAAACCGACCCTTGGGCCGGTATTCAAGAACCAAGCTATCCGCGAAGAGCGACTCTCAGGTTAATTATGTGGGTCATGCAGAAACTACTCTAACTGGCTCACTCTATTCAACACCATGTGCTAACAAGATATTTATTAAAAAAAGTGTCTGGGAACACATTGAAAGACGAGAGTCTCAGCTTACGGAAGACAGCGATGGCATAGTCTAGAGAGCTTAGTTCTTAATCTCAATAAATAATAGTGAAATTAATAACCGTCGTCTTCTTGTTATTCATTTTATGGTTTAGGTCAGAAGGTGCTTTCCGCCTCTTTTCATCTCAGTCTTGGTCGTGCAGGATCGCGTTTTCTCTTGGTATATATGACGTAATTCTTTTCGATATTATCTTATCGTCCACCATTCTTTCCAAATATTCCTACTATTTATGTCCACATTTATCTATTTTTTCATTTTTTGAAAATATATTTAACTTATTTCTATTTTCTCCATTTTTTATTTTATTTTATTTTGTATATCCTAATAATGTTCTAACAACGTTTTACGCCAGAATACGGCTATAACGTTTTTCTTTATTGTCCAGGACTCGCGCTGCCATATGTCAAAGCTGGAACTGGCGTTACTTTATAAAATTTCATTTTAATCTCTATTCGTATTGTTCTCAAAGTTATTTTAGTTATTCACACTTCTTAATCATTTGTTATCTCTCAATCCAATTATAAGTAACATCATAACCTAAATAATTAAAGCAATGAACTTGCTTCTGACATTTATTATCTTAAGCAATTTTTTCTCTTGTTGGACATTTACCCTGGAATAATAATAATAATAATAATTATTATTATTATTATTATTATTGTTATTATCTTCTTCTTCTTCTTCCTTCCAAGTATTAGGCCAAGGCCTGTTACGATCCTATAGAAAATTTTCCCTCCAGCGTTTCACAACAGACGGCCCAGTGATCTTCCGGGAAATTCTCGTATAAGACTTGAAAGCATAATAATAGTCCCTTCGATTGGTTGCTTGCCCAAAGGAAGGCAAGACCAGTGATGGGCTGCCATCTTATAGCCTCTGGTCAGGCTTTTCTGGAGAAGAAAAGAAAATAAAGGAAAGAAGAAATGGAAGAAAGGAAAGACTCCCTAGCCCCTAATAGCGTCGGGGTCGAAAAAAACAAGAGTTAACCAAGAGAGGTTAGATAGTAAAGTTAAAAGAGTGCAAAACACAAGTAAGTGGAAGAAATGTTTTGCTCAGCTTGGGCACCTTGTGGTCGCCATCCCCATATCCCCTAGATGAGGACCCCTGAGGGGTATTATTATTATTATTATTATTATTATTATTATTATTATTATTATTATTATTATTATTATTATTATACGAACAAAAAAGTAAATAATGGAGAATGGCTTATTTTAATTTTGAAATAACATTTTGTTTTATTACACCAATACTTGAAACGATTCAAAGTTATTTTGGAATAATAGGGAACTTTATCATACATATATCTTATCTTTTAAGATACAATACATATCAAAATATTTAATTCTAACATTTTTGTTACAATATTTGCTATTGGTTTTAGTTATAATTTGTACTAATACGGTTCCAATACTCGTGGATCCTAACAAGGATTTTTCTGGACGTAATAGGCCTATAGCTGAATATGCCTTTCTTCGTAGGTATCGTACAGCCGTAGTTACCTTTGTATCGTTTTACGAACGTAAAAGAATTTCAAGCCTGAAATAAGAGGCCCCCAGAATAATAACTTAGTCCTTTCCTTCCCTTATTAAAATTGCTACGTTAATTACCATAGCTGCTGAAGAGCGTCGTTAAATAAATCACTACCGCTCCAGCTGTTGAAAATGGAGCTACGATTCCGAAAAGGCCTTCCAGAAATATTCAGCTTGATAATTTTAAACGTATTTTATCGTTAAGGATGTCTGTGACTTCAGGTATTAATTTTATAATTTTAACCATAAATTACTACGTACCTATGATAGTCATGTATATAATTTGGAATAGATATGTTAAATTTATAGATTGATCAAATAAACAACAAGAATTAAATTTACTATTCTGAAGTTGCTCTAACTACAAAAGAGAAGACAAATAAATACTAGAATTATTTAACTACATCTTAATAAATAATTTCATGTCAGTTTTGTTTTACACGCTTTATATTAGCTTGACCTGTATCTGTCTACGTAACGGAATCTTTCAACACAATTTTCATCCACTTAAAAACATTGCATCGACTTGAAACTTTGTATACTTGTAAAGGACCAACGGCAATACAATAATTTCATAAATTTATTCTACGATCCTGGCCATGATCATCAGGACATAAAAAAAATTAATACCGCTATACTAGTTTGCCGGACGTATCGACGTTTTAGTCCATCGTTGTAAGACATTAATATTATATCCACTGGTTGCTCAGTTGGTAGAGTGGACTGTAGCGGTTTATAATTTCAGTAATCCATACGTCGCTGGTTCAAATCCGGCCCGGAGGATTTTTTTAGAAGAGTATTACTTTTAGCTCATACTACAATAGTATCAAATTTAAAGATATTTACATTTGTATCTAATTCTGTAAAATATTAATGACAATTTTGTAAACTTACCACAATGTAATTTATCTATAAAATATGAGACGGGTACGATTAACTGTAACTATTTATCTATATTAAAATATTGAAAAATATTATAATAATGTTAGATAATAATAATTTAAAAAATATAATTATATTCATGCCTAGACACTAAAAATATTGTACGCAATTAAATTTTCATGGGATTCCGGTTCATGAAAATTAAACTAAAAATTAAAAAAAAATAATGGTTAAAATCTAAAACAACACGCTTTATTAGAAAACCAAATTAAGAAATAAAAAATAAATAATAATTTTAATTTTCAACACGCTTGGGATAAAATTAAAGTGGTCGACAAAAAAATCATCTCCAACACATCTAGAATAAGACTACCGATATCTACAAAAAAAATACCATCAAAAGCGTGGGGTGATCTATATGAATTAATATGTTTGATAATAAACAGATATTGGTAAAAGTAAAGTCTCTAAGAAGAAAACGTAAAAACCATGAAATTCACCCCACGCTTTTGATAATAAAAAAATTATTTTCTTTAAGATAACTCTAGTTTTATTCCAGATGTGTTGGAGATGATTTTTTTATTGATCACTTTAATTTTATCCCAAGCGTGTTGGAAATTAAAATTATTTTTCATTTTTTTAGTTCGGTTATCTAATAAATCGTGTTGTTTTAGTTTTTTAAACTATTATTTATTTATTTATTATTAAAGTTTATTCAACAATTGAATAGTTGCCCCGAAAAGAGATCTAACCCAAAAAAATCGAAAGTTGAGTTTTCAGTGGATTAGTGATCTATTTAGATAATATCACGACATGGTGCATGTAAAACTATCCCTGCTTTCTTCAAGACCAACTCTTACAAGTTGGCTTTCAAGCGAATAATGATCTATATGTAACAAAATGGCAGAATAAATTTACTCGAGTCATGAGTAGCATTTATGGGTGAGATCTGTTTTCGGGGCAACTATTCTATTGTTGCGTTTGTTTATCTCCAACATTTAGTTACGGTATATAATCTTGTGCATAATCACTTATTACGTAATTAGTAAGTAGAATGTTGGTATCTCGGTAGGCGCTTGGCTAGCGCGCGCAGCTGCCCCGATTGGGTTCCCCAGATTCGAATCTCTAGTGTATTCAGACTGGTTTTGGTGGTGGGACAAACGGGGATTTTTCGGGATTTTCTCGGTCATCTCCCGATTCCTAAATGTCATCTCATAAACACTATCCATTCCATCATTCCTCACCTTCATGTCATTTAATTTCTCTTTAATTCATTCCACCTCACCCTTCGCCTCATATCAAGTTACGAAAAATAGCTTGGAAATCCATAGGTAAAAAGTTAAAATATCAAAATTTGTATCTGAAATATACAGTCGCCCTCATCAAATCTTCTTTTTCGTCACATTTCAGGATTATTTACTAGCCTGTTCCCGGCTCCAAACTGTTGTGTTGTTCCATCTTTTTTTTGGTCTTCCCAAAACTCCTTCTCCCTCATGGGGAATAGTTGTATGCTGCTTTTGGTATTCTATTCTCAGTCATCCTTGCCAAGTGTTCTTTCCAGTTTGTTCTGATTTTCACAATAGTTATGTTTAATTCCTCTACTTTTAGTTGTTGTCTTCGTAAGACTATCACATATAGAGACCTAAAACATATAAACAATGCAGCTCTACTGAAGAAGACGCTATAAAATTACCCTGGCATACTATATGGAACGTTAATTTCTGTTGCACGAAAAAGTTGACGCATTAAATAACCTTATATTACAACTATATGACAGACACGCTCCCACTGAAAACTAAACTAGCTGAAACGACACCCTGCTCCCTGGATGTCTGCTAACATTCGTGACTTGATGACTGAAAGAGACGCAGCATATCGGAAATTATAGAGTCGACAAAACTGACATAAATCTCAATCACTATAAACGGTTACGTAACAACACTACACAAACTATCATAAACGCCAAACTTAGACATCTATACAAGCCTTACTGAACCTAATAACACATAACCCAGATATTTGGAAAAATCTCGAATAAAAGGGGTGTAGGAAGGAAAGACACACAGGTAGAAAAACTACCTGTTTCTCTGAACACACTCTAATAACCATTTTACAAGCACATTCTTTACTCCTAAAAACAAAACACATACCATAAGTGAACTGCTATTGGGACAAATCCACAAGAACAGAGAACATTTCCATTTTTCATATCTTACAGAAAAGGACATAAAGAAAGCTCTCAAACGAATAAAAACACAAGCAGAAGGTACTGACCGTATAAAAATCACTCTACTTAACAAAATAATCGACATTATACTACCTACCATAACTCATGTTTTCAACTCCCTCACTACAAACCTCTATATATCCCACATATGGAAGCAAGCACTTGTACCGCCCCCACTCCGGCGAAAGTAAACACTCCCTTAACTCCTACGATTTTCGACCCATTAGTATTTTACCTACCCTTTCAAAAGCTTTGGAACGATTAGTCCATAAACAACTGACTGACATCCTAACTGAACACGACCTTTTAGATCAATACCAATCAGGCTTCAGGACAGCACACAATACAAATATCATCATCATCATGAACAAATTCGTTTTAGGTCATGTGGCCTGTACGGTAAACTTAGCGAAGATGGTCTTGATCTTTCCACCGATGTTTTGGTCTTCCTTGGTCCCTATGTCCAGTTGGGGTATATTGGAATGCCAATTTTGGAAGTCTCACAATACAAATACTGCTCTACTACATATATGTGAAGACATACGCGAAGCATTCTGATAATCGAAAACTTACTATTCTTACACTACTTGACTTTAGTAAAGCATTTGACACGGGTTTTTAGACTTGGACTTATTGTGCTTAAACTAAAAACCCTCTCACTTCTGACAGTGTCACGCAATGGTTAACGTCCTACCTTCGTGAGCGCCAGCAATATTGTTGTAGGAAATTCTAGCATTACGCTCTTCTGGACCTACCGTTAAGCTGGAGTTCCACAGGGCTCGGTACTCGGCCCATTGTCTTTTTTCAATCTATATAAACGACATATCTGACTCCTAAACATTGCAAACATCATTTATTGCGGACGACATTCAGATCTATCCTTCACTCAGACAAATATTCTTTAATTGACGCGGTAACCAAAATTAATGAGGACCTTGACTCGCTAACGGCGTGGACAGAAAAATATGGACTTCAATATAAATCCTAGAAGGACACAAGCAATCATTATGGGCCATCAGAGACATTATCCTCAATTAACACAAATGCGTATTACATGTGTCACTTAATGAGGTTCAGATCCCTTATAGTGAGACAGTAGTCGAAATCTAGGAGTGTTTATGGATAAACATTTAATTTGGAATAAAAAATTAATAACATTTTGCCAAACTATTTCTCAATACTTAATCACACTCTCATTAAATCGTATAACAAATTTGTTTAACCGTTTTCTCTAAGAAAAATGTTAGTAGGAACCCTTGCATTCCACATTTTGGATTATTGTGATACTCTTTTTAACTGACCTAATAACCTGTTCTACCCAAAGTAACTTCAAACAGTGTTCACGAATTCTTGCATACGTTTTATTTGTGGTTATACGTAGCTTTGATAAAGTTACACCATCCCTGGACAATTGTCATGGCTTCTGTCTTCAAGATCGTAGAACCCCATCCATGTCCCTATGCCTTCTCTATAACAGATTACACACATCATTACCTTATTATTTATCACACCGCACAACCCCGCTTCACTAAACTCGCTGATACACATAAATTAGATACCCTATCCTTGAGCACAGTGTCCTTATCTCTCCGTCATCATACTACCTATTATTTCGAAATCTTTTACAGTTTCTCTTAGCTAAAACATGGAATTCACTTCCACCCTATGTCAGAGACTGCCAAACTTTACCATCTTCATAAATAAATTGAAATAAAAAATCACTAACATAAACAACTCACTAATATTACTTTTTAAGACTTATAATGGCGTTTTTTGCAATTATTTAATAAATAGACTTAGTATTTGTGTAATAATTTTTTATTACCTACTGCCTTGTATAAAAGCATAGATTAATTCATTGTAGTTTATTGGCTTCTTTGTATTATTTTTTCTTTCTTTTTATGTTATCATTAGATTCTATCTGATATTCCCTTTTTTTTTATTCATTGTATCATTAATTTAATTTTCATTGTATTTAGTTTCATTGTATTATTAGACATTATTTTCATGTATTATTCAATATGACAGATTAATTAATTGTTCAATGACCTATTATTGGAATTTTTTTTGTATTCATAGATTGTAACATAGGTGTTGGTCCCTGGTTTAATATGACTATTATTGTAATTTTGTTTTGTGTATTCATAGTACATATGCCTTGTTCTGGTGAGTGGAAAGAGAGGCCACATGGCCTTAACTCCAACAGGCTAAATAAATCTATTCTAAATCCATTCTATTTCTGTGTTGTGTTTTTTGTCTGTTCTTTGATATTCTGCTATTGGTCTGACGAATTTCATTTCAGCAACTTGTATTCTGGCAGATTGTTGGGTTGTCACTGTCCATGCTTCGGATCATAAGTAATAATAGGAACTGCCATTGTCTTGTATAATTTCATTATAGAGTCTTCCTGACTTTTTTTTCAAAGTTCTTTTTAGTGTTCCTGTTATATAATTAAACTTATTTAGTTTGTTATTTATATCTGTTTCCGCTGTGTATGATATTTCGCAACCTAGGAAATTATACCTTACCACTTGTTCTGTTGGTTTATTTTCTAGTACTATCTTTGTCCGGACTGGATGAGCGCCCTTGAAAGCCATTGTTTTTTATTTTTCTGATGATATTTCCATGTTATATTATTTTGATATTTGAAATCAAAATTCAATAAAATAGTGAAGGCCTATCACAACTACTTGTTTCATCCTCAGAAACTGGGTAGGAATTTTAATTTGTTGAGGACGACTGGTATTTCAGGTAAAAATTTGTAATATTTTAAAGTGTTATATAACAACCTCAGCGGTGTTCTGTGAATTTTAAAAATATACTGTATCCACAGGTGTTGAAAGTATAAGGTTGCGGGGATCTAGAGGGGTGCCTACCACTGTGCTTCCTCATTACTCCGAGCATGAGGAATAAATAAGGTCAAAAGGGACCAACGGGAGGATTGTAATCCCCTGTCGGCCACGGGCCCTACCTAAAATTGCGGTATGTGTCATAGGAGTAAAACCTGGTGTTCGAACCGACGACATACAACTAACACAACACCGTAAAGCAGAGCTTCATTCCACTCATCTCCATAATACTGGGATAAGGAAATTTATATTTCAAGTCGCGGTGCTCACGGGCAGTCTGCCCTCCCAATCGGAATAAAGAACTAAATAAGTGTAACATTCGTAAAATGATTGAGTTTAAATTTCAAAAAAATAAATAAACTTTGCCACTTGAAATATCCTATCGATAATAGTTTCTTGTGCATCCATTTCTTGTCTGATATATGTATTTCCAATATGTTGTAGCCTGGATATTCGCATACTTCTCCGTAATCTATCCATTTCTGTCGCCAAGATTCTTTTCTGCATCCTTTCATTTATTGTCCAGCTTTCTGATCCATATGTAAGTATACTTTCTATTATTGTCTGTATAATCTCTTTTTTTTTTCTGGTCAAATTTCTATTCCATAAAAGACCATTCAGGGATCTAATAGCTTTCATTGCACAATTTACTCTGTTAATAATATTTTTTTCACAAGTACCAGATTTATCTATTATATATCCAAGATATTTAAATTCTTCAACATGTTTAATTATCATATTATTTATTTGTAGGTCTTCTGAATTTGCTCCGATTACCATATATTCTGTTTTAATAAAATGTATCTTCAGTCCACCTACCTCAAATGCATCAGCCAACTTTCTGATCATATATTCTATATCTCCTTTATCTTGTCCTATTATAATCTGGCCATCAGCGAATAATAAATTGTGCAGTAAATGGTCATTAATGTTGATTCCCATTCCCCTACATGACTTATTCCAATTCATTATTTTTTTTGTAAGCCTATGTTTTCCTTTTACAGAGATTTAGGCGCTCTCCCCCTACAGGGAAGAATTTGAACCACACTAATTTAGTTACACTTGTTTTCGTATAGATGCCATTTTGAGTGGTCCGTGGTCAGCGTTCCGCCTCATACTGACATCTAGGAAACTAAGGTAGTACTAGGACGGGAAAATTCGGTAAATGTTGCTTAGAGGCCTTTTCATTCAGGCTTAAGGATTTTTTACGAGCCTGAAAATCTTCAGACTCGGGACCCACGGTTTAAAGTCCCTCCCGGAGGACTTGCTCCTTGGATTTTTCAGTCCTAAAAAATCCATCGACCCCGGCCGGGTTTGAACCCGCGACCCTTGGGACCAGAGGCAAGCAGCATAGACATTAGTCCACCGAGACCGACCCATTTCATTAATACATCTTCTAAATATATGTTGAACAATGTTGGTGACATCCCGCATCCTTGTCTTAACCCTTTTGTCATATCAAATTCTGAGAATACCCTATTTCCAACCTTAATACTTTCTTTACAATCATACATTATTTTTATAAAATGTATAAGAGATATAAGTATTCCAAATTTCTCCATTCCCACCCAAAGCTTGATGATGGTTACAGAGGCATATGCGTTTTCCAGGTCTATAAATGCCATATGAACTTCTTTTCCTTTCGCCAACATATTTTCTGTAATCTGCCTAATCACAAATATATTATCAAGGCACGATTTACCTGTTGTGAAACCTGTTTGTTCTTCTGATATTTTATTTTCTATTAATTCCTCCAATCAAATTTTAATAATTGTACTTAACATTCTACTAATTGCTGCCATAACACTGATCCCTCTACAGTTTGCTGGATTTCTTTAATTCCCTTTATTTTTGTATATTTCACTAATATACGATAACGTCCACTCATCTAGAATAGGATCTCTTTCTATTACTTGGTTAAAAAGTCTAGTTAAAATTCTTCTAATTCCTAAAACACCATATTTAATTAGTTCCATAGTTATTCCTCCTGGACCTGCCGCTTTTCTATTTTTTTCTGTTCTCAACACGTTTCTTACCTTCTCTTCTGTTATAGGTTCTATTAAGTCACCAGTTCCATTATCCAGTGTAGCATAGTCTATACATTCTCTTCTAGTTTCTCTTTAAAAGCATTTTAAAATATTCCTGAAATGTTTTGATTGGTACTAAATTAAAACTCTTAGTCATATTATCATTTCGCATGTTTGTAATTGTCCTCCATGCTTGGGCTGACTTTGAATAGCCTACTGTATGCTCGATTTCTCCACATATCCTATTCCACATTTCCTTTTTATGTTTCCTGACTTCTGCTTTAACATTTCTTTTAAATATGTTATAACTTTGATAATCTTCATCTTTCTTGGAACTTAAATATTTTTGATATGCATTTTTCTTTTCTGTTATGATGTCAAGTATTTCCTTATTCACCCAATGGTTTTTATGGTGTTTATCATTTTCCAGACCAAGTGCTTCTCTTGCTGCTTCATGTGTATATTTTTTCAAATGTTCATAAATAACTGACAGAGTTCCAATCTTCATCAAATTTTAATTTTTCGGTGAGGCGTTGTGCATGTAGATTTTTAATACTCTCATCTTGTAGTAAATGTAGATTATATCTACATTTTTCTAATTCATTTTCTATTTCTATATTTTGATCATTATTTACCTTTTGCCTATTTATAGGGCATACTATCCTAGTTGACAGCATATAATGATCCGTTCCACATTCGGGTCCTCGATTCACTCTAACATCTTGAACTATAATATTTCTCCATTTCCTCACTATTACATAATCAATTATTGATCTTAGACTTTTAGTGCGTTGTTCCCACGTATATCTATGGAAGTCCCGATGTTTAAACATCGAATTCACAATAATTAGGTCATTCACTTTGCATTCTTCTTTTAAACGTTGTCCATTTTTATTCTCAATATCTTCTCCAAATGGACCAACTATGTCACCTGTCCCCTTTCCAACTCTGCTATTCAAATCTCCCATAATTATTAATTCCTTCTATTGAGAAATATTTTCTACCAATCCAGGAAATTTTTCGAAGTATTGTTCCTTTATTACTTGTGATGCATCGTTTGTTGGGGCATATGTACCTATTATTACTAATTCTTTCCCATACATTGTTATTTCCATAACTATAAATCTTTCATCTATTTCTTCTATTTGTTTTAATGAGGATTTCCATTTTTTCTTAATTAAAATTGATACTCCTCCTTTAGCTCTCTCCGATTTGTTCACCCCACTCCATACATGCATGTATTCACCAATCATTTCTTGACCTTTCCCTTTCATTTTCGTTTCTGTCACAACTGCTATATCCACCCCCTTCTTTGTAATCTCGTTAAGTACTTCATTATTCTTAGTATTCCAACCTTGTATGTTCCAAGTTGCCAAAATCATTGTCCTTTTTCTTAGCCAAAGTCTATGCCTATTGATCTGTCTGGCTTTGTCTCTCTTTGCAGGAAACATAATTATTTTTTATGGAACAGAAAATAAAAATAATTAAAAAATTATATATACCGGTATATATATACTATATATCTATATCTATATATATATATAAATATGTGTGGGTGTGTGTTGTGTGTGTACATATAGATGTTATTAACTATATTTTTGACATTTGGCAATGAAGGCAAATATGATATGAAAAGAAAAATTAATGCTTGAGTCGGGATTTGGAAACCCCGAGTTGGATACTGCCACAAGATGTCAGTCGGAACGATTTTCCGCTCCCTTCGTGCGTGAATTGAGGAATACTACATTATATAAAAAATGTATGTTTGTGTTGGAATACAAGGATAGCTCCAGCGGTCCTCTCCGGTAGAGCGCTAAAACGGAACAGATTTTAGAGACTCGGGTTTCAAATCCCGACTCAAGCATTCATTTTTCTTTTCATATCATATATATATATCTTATATAATATATATATATTATATCATATATTATCGACTCAAAGTATTCATTTCTCTTTCATATCATATCATAATATCATATATGTATGTATATATATATTGTCTATAATTTATTAATTTCAATCCCACTTTATCCATCGGGGGGGTAGGGACATTCTACCACTTAAACCACAAGCAGCCTTATTGCGGGATTCATAATTTATCGTTATAACAAGTATGGTTGCATGTGATCCAGGCTTGTGAGCATTATGCCCACACAACATATATATATATATATATATATATATATACAGATACATCTCCAAAGATTGGGGATAGGTTGGGGATTGGGAAAAAAAAAAAAAGGGGACTTGAAAATCGCAAGAAAAGAAGTTGGACAAAAATAAGGAGGCGCGGTACTAGGACATAAAGGAACAAGATATTTTCGCCGCATGTAAGGGAAACGCTCACTGTATTTACAAAGAGACCTAAAACACGTTTGGGGAAACGAATCTTTCTTATCTACTCAACCTAGGATTTCAAGAGGAGCTCAGTGGCTTGCTTGGTTTAAGCTATGGGCATGGAAATTTCTAAAAATTAGCGACGATCACGATATGCGAATATGTCCAATATGCGGGAGCTTGGAAGACGAGATACATATATTAGGAAATGTGATGATTTAGAATATTGGAGAAGTCAGTTATTACCGGAAAGATTTTAAATTGTAATGGGGAAAAGATTGGCATGCTACGAGTTATTGGTAATCCAGGAAATTGAATAAACGTGGGTAAATGTCAGGACAAACGCGAGGAGGAAAATAAGACAACACTCATTCATGAATAAATACATGTTATCAAAATGCATACCATTAATTCTTAATACAATTATGCATAATTAATGTACAATGTTATTGTATTATTATGTAATTGTAATATTATTGTGTTTTATTTATGTAATTGTAATGTTATGGTTTTCTTTTTGTTTTTCTTTATACTATTACCTATTATTACTTATTGTAACGTACGGTTACTGCCCGTGCGACCCATATTGTAAATAATATTGTAAATATCTTGCTTTTTGTCTAATAAAGTACTAGTATATATATATATATATATATATATATATATGTGTGTGTGTGTATGTGTGTGTGTGTGTGTGTGTGTTGGAATAAAGATAAATATGTTTGTTCATTAGTATTCCCTAGTGGACTAATTATGAAAACATTTTAAAATGTCCAATTTTAAATGTAAGTATAAAAAAGTCTGCGTACTTCCTTGTTTTGAGTAAATTAAGAGCATCATATTTGGTAAGATGTGATTTTTATTTTATTTTTGAAGCAAGGAAAGGTTTTTAAGGAAATGGAAGAAAAATAGTGTAGAGAACTCTTGAGAAATGCCATCTCAACTATTAATTAACATCGTCTTCCAAATATCTCTAAAGTAATCAGAATTAGTTAATATGTAGGTTATGGCATAGGCTCTGTCTTTCTTTCTCTTATATCTATAAATGTACTGTAACAAACGAGTTCATTACAGCCTTTGAGAATTGAATTCGGAAAGTTATGAATTTAAATGGCATATCTACTGACCTTCTGGGACTGTTTTCATTAGTCATCAAGACAAATAGCACCTGAATTTTCATTGCCATAATCCATTAAT
Organism: Diploptera punctata; assembly: GCA_030220185.1. NCBI lineage: Eukaryota > Metazoa > Arthropoda > Insecta > Blattodea > Blaberidae > Diploptera > Diploptera punctata. The sequence continues at coordinate 63,826 of JASPKZ010000248.1, forward strand.
ATTGATGCATGATTAAATCTACGTGTTTCATTAAAATGTAATGCTAGTTGCATTCGCACCAAGACATGATTATCGTCTGTCCATGTGGCGTATCAGGTACTGTCTCTATGTTACATTTCAGAGACATGGGTTCGATTCTCGACGAGATATTAGAATATAATTCTACATATTGAGACTGGCTGTGTGTTCTGTGCTTGTCAAAAAAGGTAAAATATGTATAACAGAAAAATAAAAAATTTAACAAAAAAAAAGAATAAAAAATAAACAATGACGAATATGGGGTAGTTATTGCTCATTGTATATCTGGACTTAGTGAGACAGATTGCAGTAGATGTACACGATCTATTGATGTATATAACAATATTAGAGGCGTTAGTTCAAGTGTCATTAAATAAAATATATATAAATAAGTAGGCAATTGAGGATATTTGGAAATGTAATGAAACCGCAGCGATTGGGAAGGGTATAATCTAATAAGCAGAAACATATCCCTCAGTGACAATTACGTTAACAGAGACTTGTATCTATCTCAGGAGATTCCCAGCGATCCTCAGGGACCCGTAGACATGACACAATCTGCACAACCATAATCAAGTTTCAGCCTTATATTTAAAAGTCCGCTTCCAAGTAGATTTGGAAATTTATAAATTTCACAATCGTGCACCTTGGCGAGATTTCAGACATTGTAATTTTCATATACAGTGTATAACAGAGGGTACCCATTCACAGTCTATGAAATATAATAAGTAAAATTAATGACAAAATAAGTTTCACATTCATTGTAATTGTTGTGAAGATTAGTAGGTATGCTTTTTAATATTAAAATTAGAAATATAATTAATTTATAATCAATTGAGTTGGAGTTTACTTGATGTAACTAAATTATATCTTAATGAATATGAAAATCATATAATACTGTAAGTTTTATTTTTCTTTAATTAAATAATTAATTTAGTGTTATTTGTAATCACAAATATATAATTCGGAAGGACGATATTATAACAAAAGCAAACGTATTCGTTCTCGTACTGGAAATGTTTTCATATTTTATAAATATTAGCAAATACGTATTGTAGTTATGTAAAAATCTCATTAAGATTCGTCATGATTTGATTAAACATTTGAAACATAAAGCTAATTATTTTACCAGTTTTATGCTAAACCATCGAGTTCATATACGTTTGAGATATGCCGTTGTTGTTTAAACTGCATTTATCTAACAAATTTCTGCCATAAGATTTCCGTTACATTTAAATCTGATATTTTTGTTTTAGAGTTTGATAGAAACCATACAGTAAATATTTTTATAAATCTTGCACTCAGAATTATTATGTAGAAACACTGTAGTTCTTTCATTCCTAGTGTTGTCTCCGAACATCATATTTAAAGGTTTTCGTATTGGATATTGTGTGCATCAATGATATGAAATATCAACATTGCTGAACAATAATCTTTATTATCCAGTTTTATCACAATATGGTAATAATAATAATATAATAATAATAATAATAATAATAATAATAACAATAATTTTTATTTATATAGAGATTTTCAATGTTTATACATCTATCTTTCTGCACCTAAAGTTTTATTTTCCTTCTCCATTCGTCTTTATCCATCCACTCCAAGTTCTCCAGTCCTCTTGTTCTCATTTAAGTTCTTATTTCTTGCATCGACGAGTTTCAAGGTCTTCCTTTCTTTCTTCTTCCATGTAGACATCATTCCAATATTTTCTTGCATTAATTGTACATGCCCATATCAATTTAATTTCTTACATCTTATATAATATAAATTGAATATTTAATATTAATTTTCTTTACGTGTGAATTTATTTTTTATTTTTCCAACTTTAAACATCTTGCAGTAGTCCTCAAGAAATCCATGTAACAGTACTTCTCACCATAGAGTTATATATCTGCAAATTATATGATAATAATAATAATAATAATAATAATAATAATAATAATAATAATAATAATAATAATAATAATAATAATGGTTTATTTTACTTAATGGTGTTAAGAACGCATATTCTTCTCTTGCACTTCACCAGGGTTAAATTATACACATATTAACAATTATGAATTTCCTGCCTATAATTCAATTAATAGCATACAATAGGCTAACACAACGTACAGCTGATAAGTAAATAGTAAAATATACTAAATGATTTATGCATTTAGTTAACAAATTCATGATGTAAACAAATACAGTGATTAATGAGTAATGACATAAATATGCATTGAATTCAGTGCATTGTATTAATGTACAAAACGTTTATAACTATTTCTCCCTTAATTCGTAATAAGAAAACAAACGGGATAAAAATTCTGTTCAACTGGGATGAATCATTTAACTATTTTAGAATATACTTATGTACATATTTACTTTACTCCGATTAAATAAATGTTCAAGTCAATACTAGTACAATTCATATCAAATTCCGTTGAGGTGAAGTCATATGATGAAAGTTAAAAATTAAATTGTACCTGTTGGTAGGTGCCGTCGTCCTCAACTCGTTAATATATTGTATATAAATTAACTGGAGCGTTTTCGGAAGTTACCTTCCATCTTCTGCAGGTTGAGTTTCCGTTACTTGTTGTTGTTGTTGTAGTGGAGTACACATCACCGTACACAACAACAAGTAACGGAAATTCAACCTGCAGAAGATGGAAGGTAACTTCCGAAAACGATCCAGTTAATTTATATACAATATATTAACGAGTTGAGGACGACGGCACCTACCAACAGGTACAATTTAATTTTTAACTTTCATCAAATGTTCAAGTATCATAGGACGGAACGCAATAGAAATACATTACTGTACTATTGTTATTTTACTATTGGATGCAAAGTTTATGTTTTTAATTCTTCATTTGTCCTCTGGTAATGCCTTTATATTCGATCACAAATATTAAATTTATTTCCATGACAGAAGATATGATTCCAGTACTCTTAATTTATTTTAAACAGCTCTACTGTTTTTTTTTGTAAATGTTGTCTTTCGACATTCCTGGTGTCTCTCCTGGCATGGCGTAATTGTAACCCACTTCTGAGGTTGGGGCGCCTGGAAGGCGTGGGTTCCGTTGCCCCGATGATATGATGGTTGATGATGATAATGCTGCGCCAGGAGAGTTCCTAACCCTAAGTTAATCTAAGATAAATATGAATGATGATGATTGCGAAGGCCATATGATTTCGGGGACTGTTTGGGCCTTAAAGTTGTCCTGACATTTGTCTTACAGGTGAGGAAAAACCCCGATAAAAACCTCACCCAGAAAAACTGTCCCGACCGGGGATCAAACTCGTGCCCGCTGCGTGACAAAGCGGCACGCAACCTCGAGATCGTAGCGGTGAATCTACTGAAAATCTTAAGTGTCTGAATCAATTTTTATTAGTGATGAACGGCTTCTTTCTTGCATTTCATATACAATATATGCATGTATACAATAATAAATTACCCGGTAACTGGCTTTGTTTCTACATATATTTTGGATGAGCTAGCATGGGAACTATCAACCATTGCTAGTCGAAACCTACCTTGGAATTTCTCGCAGTGAGACGTTGTGATGTGCCAAGGCCGTGGCCCAAAAAAGTATCTGCCGTTTTAATTGGAAGGCACAGAAATCTAAACCAGAATCCAGTAATTGAGGAACAAATGGACATCCCTGCTCGTAGAGCGGAGTGAAGTAAAGCGGGGTGCGGCGCGGGAATAGTTGCAAACAGGAAATCACTACCGGCATAAGTAAGCAAGCGACTGATATCACGCACGCTTCACTCACTCTCCTCTACCCACTCCATGCGCGAGCGAACGACATGCAGATAGTGAGTCTGCAGTTGTATTACTTGCGTGTATTTTAAATAAGAGATTTGGCCCTGGATTTTAGTGCCTTACAGTTAAAAATGGCAGATTTGTTTTCAGCACGGTCATGGTATATCAACACGCTTCTCTGGGAGAAATTTCAAGATAGTTTTCGACAAGCAATGATTGGCAGTTACCTTGTAAGGTAATTTTCTACAACAAACCTCTTTGCAGTTAATCATTCCGGATTCATATTAATTTACACCAATGTTTTTCAATTCTGTGTTCTCTCTGCTATATTCCTTTTATTTAACATTAAAAACCGACTTCCGTGTTTTTTGTAACAGGTAAACATGAATCGATATTTGAGAACAATTGCAGATTAAGCTCTGCAATGTCAAATAAAGATCATTGTATTTGCTATCCATGCTTAACAAACTATTTAGAATTTTTGTATTATTATTCCGGCTTTTACAATGAATATACATTTTTCCGGTACCCATGTTCACAGTTAACTACACATTTGTTTCAACACATTTTTCCATTCTTGTCTGTTCATCCATATATCTTCTTCTATTTCCCATTCCCTCTTAGTTTCATTGATTCCCTGAATGCACGTAATATTTGGTCTACCCTTCTTTTTCCTTCCCTGTGGTTCCCAATCCATGATTATCTTAGGTAGTCTTCCTTCTTCCATCCTTCTAATGTGTCCGTACCAATTTAATTGTTTCTTCTTTATAAAACCCAATATTGAATATTGTACCTGCATTTTTTCTTTTATATATGAATTTCTGATTTTATCCTTCCTGTATATCCGTGCAGCACGTCTCCAGTAGTCCATTTCAGTGGCGAGTAATTTTTTTTCATTTGTGCATTTAAAGCCTACACATCAGCTCCATAGGTAATAATGCTTCTGATTATTGTATTAAAAATAGTTTTTTTTTGTTTCTTTGAAGATATGTTTGTCCCATACTATTCCATTTATGGCAGATGTAGCATACTTTCCTATATTGATCCTGTTTCTTATCTCTGTTTCTTGTTTTCCATCTTTAGTAATTTTAATTCCCAAATACTTATATTCTTCAGTGTATTTAATTGTCCCTAAATTTTCTTCTAGTATTAAATCTTGAGGAAGATCCCCTATTGTCATATATTTAGATTTATCCATATTGATCTTTAAACCCCATAAACTATATTCTTGTATTAATTTTCTAGTGAGGTATTCTATATCTTCAAATTCTTGAGCCAATATCAAGTGGTCATCTGCAAACTGGAGTGTATATATTGTTGAATTATCATCTAGTGATATTCCCATCGGTTTACATTTCTTTTTCCATTCTTCAATAGCCTTTTCAGCATAAATCTTATATAATGTTGGAGATATACAGCATCCCTGTCGAAATCCTTTATTTGTTTGAACACCTTTAGACAAGTACTTTCCCATTTTTACTTGCACATATGATTCTGAATTCTATTTAGAATACGGAATCATATTCCCTGAAAGACCACACATATGCATTTAATAATGAGTTTTGTAGCCTAATATGTTTTAATTGTATGAATAGGCCTAACATGGGACCATATCATTTTTTGATCCACCCATCCACAGTAATTCTGCCCGAGGGCAGGTCTTTTACTGCAATCATAGAATTTTCATGCTATGCTTTGCAGCTTTACTAGGGAATTATAGGTGTGGTAGCTTCCCGTTACTTTCCACACCGGTGAAGGATGATGATGATAATGATAAGGATGATCATGATGATGACCGGATGATTTTCGGGGATCATTGGGCTCAAAGCTTCCTGACATTTGTCTTACAGGTGAGGAAACACCCCGATAAAAACCTCACCCCGAAAAACTGTCCCGGCCGGGAATCGAACCCAGGTCTCCTGCGTGACAAGGCAGCACGCCACCTCGAGACCACAGCGGTGGACTCATTTTCTGATAATTGCTATTTTTTATTTAAAATATTCATTTTTATTAAATTTACTGTAAGTTAATATTTCATATTACACTGAACTTTACCTTATTCCCCAACGAAAAAAAGATGATGTCCTGCAAGAACTTCACTCAGAATTAGTTATCCCATTTCATACAATTGCCAGTAAAACTCGAAAACTTATTTACAACGTATGTCCAAAACAGAATGTGGAGAGCTCTGTTTCCATACTGACACATGGAAAGTGATCAGGGGCCGCCCGAAAAAGAAATGGATTGGATTACCAGCCTTTAGTTAACAACAGGCCATCAGACATATTTGTATGGAAATGAAGTAGTCCACGAATATAGCGGGTACAAATAAATTGCAATTTATCAAATATTAGTACTTCCGTTCCTTTATTAGTGTGAATTTCTAATAATGTAGGAATTATATAAATTGATGCAATTTTTATGAGAAAATATGCTAAACCGCATATATTGGATTGATTGTTTGGAGATTATTTGTGCTGTAATTATATTTATAGCTCGAATTTCACAACGTATATGGAGATGTGATATGGAATTACTTCCTTTTTTCTACACATAAATGTACTCCACTTAGGCCCTATCATAGTTTTGATGCGAAGTACAAGAATTGATTTTTTTTAGAGTAAGTCTTTACATTATTACGCACGTAAAGAATAGTGCTAGCTGTGATGTCAGTACCAGTAGAACAGTATTAATCTAACATATAAATATGTTTAAAATTTGGAATGGAACTGTAAACGTACATATCATCATCTGCTTCTTCAAATTACATTTTGTCAGTTAAATAATTTATTTTTTCTTTCAGCAACCCATTTCGTTTCTAGATATTTTAAAAATCCTATAATTAATACATAAATATAGCATTTTAATTAACGTACGTTTAATAGTCTAAAAGGGTAGCCAAAATAGTGAAAGTGTAATTAAATCAGTAGCACGTAGACTATCAAAATACGTAATGGTAAGTAATTTCTGTGTAATATATAATCTATATGATATGCTTTTTTCAAAACTGAAAACGTCCATTCAATTACATTTTCCTTAAGATGGTAAAACTCGTACTTCCTAAATATTAATTTTATTGAATTTTGTGTAAACATTTACATTCTCACACCGATTTCAACTGAATAAGCTTACATTTGTTAAAAATATGAATACACAACTATGAAATTTACCATAATCAAATAAAATTAGAGTTTTTAATTTTTAGACATATTTAGTATTGAACAATCTTATTATATTTACTTGTAAAGAGAAGAGCTGCAGTGTGCAAAATTTGATAAAATTATGTAAAAATAACTGTAGAATATTTGTATTTATGTATGTGTATACCCCTACGTCCCCACGGAGACATGAGTGCTGCCTAGCGAATGTTTCTTAATTTATTTACAATTATTTATCCTCAGATGTCAACGAGTGACATGTGGTTGGCACATCGCCTCAATGAGGCATCTACTAGGCAGCTAAGGTGCTACTTGGATGGATGTGAGGTCGGTTTAATTTTGCACAGGGACATTTTAATTTAGGCTCTTGGTTCACTTGGAGAAAGATAAACCATGCATATATATATATATATATATATATATATATATATAAATTAGCGACGACGACGATATGAGAATATGTTCAATGTGCGGGAGCTTTGAGGAAGAGATACATATAATAGGAAAAGTAACGATTTGGAATATTGGAGGCGTCAGTTATTACCGGAAAGATTTCTAAATTCCGATTGAGGGTCTTTCCACTTTTCAGCGGTTGCCCTTTTACCAGCCGGCTGCTGGCCCTTCACATCCACATGTGTCAATCACAGAGGTAGATGATCAACAGCCAGTGTAGGGGTGACATGTGGTTAGCATGTCGAGTCCCCCAGCCGTTATAGCTGGTTCCTCAACCTGGAGCCGCTACTTATTGTAGCTACCCAATTGCCTCACGATGCTGGGTGGGCACCGGTCCCATACTGGCCGAAATACCATGAGAAAATTTCTTCCCCCATGGAGACTCGAACCAGCGCAAGTCCCGTAGCTCTGCGCCAAGGCTTCATACCTTAACCGCTCGGCTACGGCGCGGGACATAAGATTTCTAAATTAAAATCGTGAAAGATTGGCATGCTACGAGTTAATAGTAAATCTAGAAAATTGGAAAAACCTGGGTAAATTTCTGGACAGAACGCGGAAAATAAGAACAACACTCATTCATGAATAAATAAATAAATATATTAACAAATTGCAATACCATTAATTCTTAATAATTCTACATAACAAAGTTAATGTATAATGTAATTGTATTGTTATGTAATTGTAATATTATTGTGTTTTCTTCTTTGTTTTAAGTATATTACCAAACACCAACTTATTGTAACGGACTGTCAACAGCACGTACGACTTACTACCCGTGCGACCCATATTTGTAAATAACATTGTATGTATCTTACGTTTAGTCTAATAAAGTCCTTATATTCTATATATATATATATATATATATATATATATATCAGACAACTTAAAAATCTCTACAACAAGAGCAAGACAAAATTTAGAACTGCTGTAAAGAACGGGGGAAGTTTTACACTGAGAAGAAGACAGAGAGATTCCGAAACTCTTCACAAGCCTAGTAGAAAATCCTCCACAAATTAAGATGGGAGAGGACAGATCAGCGGCTCGAGGACGACATTGTAGTGATTGTGAGATGAGCGAGAAAACATGAACAGATGTTGATTGAATTGGAAAAATTAAGTGCGGAAGCCGAACTGAAAAAAATACAATTATTTACCGATGACAAATTGTACCAATAAACTGAAATGGGAAACCGTTAGTGTATGCATCTGAAAACGTATACATGAGACAGAACACATACTTCCAAAACAGCACGAAATAAATTAAAAGGAAAATAGGCCAGCCTTGGTAGAAATTCTGGTTTATGAATTCTATCCTTACATATACAACCCTAAAAGTGGGGTGTTCGAGAAATGTGTGCTACCAGTACTTCTCTATGGTTGCAAAATAAATTCATTGAAAGAGAAACTGAAACAATCGATAACAATCTACGAGAGATAGATAGAGCAAAAGACAATGGTTTATTCATTAAAAGACCGTTTCGCAAGATGGACCTGAGGAAGATCAAAGGCGTGGAAGATGTAATCACGACAGAAATGGAAGTTGGGAGCTAATGTAGCGAGGACGAATGGAACCTGATGGATATTGGGCGCGACAATCTGGGACACCAGAATTAGCAAGGGAACTGTAGGGAGACAGAGAACCAGATCGGCAGACGAATTCACGAATAGTGCAGAGAGCCAGTGGACGAGGACTGCAACATTCAGTTAAAGTAAGAATAACTTAACAAAAGAAATACAACAGTGAAACGCGCAGTAAGAGTTAAGCAGTGGCGCGAGTGAAACAATGAATAACGACCAGAGATCAGTAATCAACAACACAAGTTATCATGAACGAGAGTTGAAAATCAAACACTCTCTAGAACTAACTCACTTTGGGAGTTAACTCGAGTTAGACTGCCTGTGGACAGGAGGTCTTAGTCTCATGGAATGACATACACTAAATTCTAATCTTTATTTTATTGTAACGGACTGTCAACAGCACGTATGAATTACTGCCCGTGCGACCCATATTTGTAAATAACATTGCAAGTATCTTACTTTTAGTCTAATAAAGTCCTACTACTACTACTAAAAAAAATTTAAAATTCTAATAGTGTGGTGAAAACCAGTATAACAATCGCCAAGGCCTTCTTCGTTATCTTCAAACATATTATATTTTGATACCTGATTATCCTAACAGCAATCAAGTTCCCGACGAAGGTAATGACAATTACTACACTACTTTATGTCCTTTTTATTTTCCCTACATAAACTATATATCTTAAATTACACCGAGCGAGTTCGCTCAAGCGATAGCGTTTAGGACTCGTATTATGAACGTTTTGGATTAAAATTCTGGTATCGACTAACCCGGCTGAGTTTTTTCTGGTTTCCCTCTTTCCCTCTATCGTCAAGGCAAATGCTAGGATGGAATTTCATTACCAAGACTCAGTTCATAATATGTACAATTTCATAATACCATTAAATATATAAATACAAAAACTAAGAAATTAAATACATAGACTTTATATAGTTTTGATGTTAAAGGCGTATAAAAAAGTGAATATCTGACATAATATGGGGGATATGGGTATTTTACTTGAGATAAATCAGAGAGAGAGAGAGAGAGGGAGAGAGAGAGAGAGAGAGAGGAGAGAGAGAGAGAGAGAAAAGACTATGGATATATTTACAGAGGTACTAGGGCCCTAGATACATACTGATGCATATATGGTTTTGCGCGATAGTGCATTTTGTCGTACTTAGGGTAATGGCGACCTTGATTGAAAGTTCAACTTCCTACATTCGGGGTTGACAACCTAAAAGACTATACTTTAATATTACATATTACAAACCGCGTGTGGGAAATAAAACCACTGTCCTCTATGTACACTACATACAATGTATATACAAAAATATATCCAAAAGGTAGTGTTAATATACTTTATACGAAACAAATCACTGCATTTTAAATTAACTGAACTTTATTTGAAACAAAAACAACTAGCTGGCCCGGCGAACGTCGTATCGCCTTTTAATACGTTTACGTTAATTTTTTCCGATGTTTAATAGTTATCTGGTAGTCGGGGCGGGAACAAATGCAACATTGCTGACGATCATAAAAATCGGTCGCAGCCGTTCTTGCGTTATAAATAGGGTAACTAATCCGACCTTTGTTTTATATATATATATATATATATATATATATATATATAATATATATATATAAAGTCCCGGCCTCGCGTTGCTGTGGCTAAGGTATACGTTAAATTATGTTGTAAACTAAGTGAGAAATATAAATCTAAAAGTTTTTTACACATTTTTTAGTTCTGGTACGTTAACTACACCCGGTATAAAATATGGGTGGTGGTTTATGTGGAAGTGGTTTTGTTCATAGATATGAATTTATGTTGTCTGCATTCTCAGTATCATCCATAAGTGTATCATAAGGATTACATACATATATTTATTGATGGAATATTTTGAGGAGGCTTGCTGATTTCATTATAGTTTCCTTTTTTTCTACGAACTTGCTGGCAGTTTTGATTCTCATCATCATCACGAAGTCTAAGTATAGTAATACCATCTTGTGATATATTATAGTCATCTTGTTTTTCATTTAATTGAGGCATGGAGATTGTTTCTGTAATATTAGGCATATCATTATAACTAACAGACTTATTTACAATTCTGTTATTCCGTTCCTTAGGACCTTCATATGTTTTTAAATTGGCATTCTTCTTAAATGTAAGATTTATGTCACATAGGCCTATACCAACTTGCGGAAATTCACTTGGTATCTCATTATTCATGGTCTCTAGAACTGGTTCGCCATATTGTCATTTCTCGGTCCAGTTAAATTTAAATTAAGTTGCTGTGTTTTTAGCCAGTTTACTTAAAACTAATACTTACACACGAAATTAATATTATTATCAATCTATTGAGAAAAAAAATTAACACAAACACACTTAAATTATGAAATAATCAATATTTGTAATTCAATTGAAATTCGCGTTTGCAACAAAAAAAGCACAGCCACCTGGTTAAATAATAAACCAATTACCTTACACGGCCATCTGTGAGAATCATATGAAACTCACAGATAATTGTAACTCTTTGTTAAATAATAAACAAATAATTTGCAATAAAAATAATGCGACTATAAATTTAGTTATAAACTTCCCTAAGTCTCAAGTTGGATCAAACTGCACACAGTGTGCAATATTTTATTAAAATTGGTTCAGTAGTTTAGATTCCATCGCGGACAAACAACGTGACACGTAATTTTTATATATTAAGATAAATACGTACTTTCGGCCATGTTATCAACAACTTTTCTCAAGGCCTCCTGTTTGTTTCAACTAATAAACATTGCCCACACTGTTAACGTTAGTCAATATTTTATAATGAACGCAAAAATTTCTAATAAAGAAGTTATTATTTTACTATTATTTATTATTTTGAAAACATCATCGCGCAAAAAATAATGTAAAACGGACGTTTGTGAAGTGTTTTACAGAATCTCGGAAATTAAAAACCTCGCTGTCGCTCGGTTTTAAACATTTTTTCTCGATTCTGTAAAAACCACTTTCCAACCTCGCATCGTAATATTGTACATGGGTGTTTACTGCCAACAATGCACGACATATGTTTACGCATGTGAAAGTACAAAATTCTGTAGTTATAAATTACGAATATTCTGGAACTGTGATTTTTTTAATGGTAATACAAAGAGTTGCCTAGACCTAGATAACAATGGTAGTGAGCATCCAACAATATAATTGTACTTAGAGAAAGAGTAAACAAAAATAAAGCAGATTAATAATCGTAACTGTCTTCATCCGAAACTTTAAATAAATGAAGATAGACCACAGTATTTATCCAACAAGCGAAAAAAGTTACTAATTTGTAATTATTATACAGTGTTAAATTGTGAATAAATTGTAATTAAAATTGATGTAGGTTTTGCAATTATTTTTTACAATACATGCATAATTCGCGTGTAGAAAAAAAAGTATAAGATCTGATGATCGCTCTAGGTGGAACAAGGGGCGCCACATCGCCACGGTTATGGTCTTGTGTGATTTTACGTGGACATTTCAACCCACTGTAATTGTTCTCTACCTCACAATACTCAATTTTAACGATCTGTATTCAGTATTGATTTGATTCAATTTGCCTAAAATACTGTGTTTTATTTTCTATTATTTGTTGTATATTCTCATCTACTAAAACTTAAACTGAGCGCCAACGTAAATTAATTAGTATTTATGCATCTATATTTACGAGGCTAATTAAAGCAACGAAGAATCTACGTCCTAGCGGAATAAGAACAGTGGGCAGACTCCTCAAGAGATGGAATGAGATGTAATCATAATTGACATAGTGTGTATAAATAAACAGGTATATGCCTATAGAAAAGAATAAGAACGCGTATCTATATTTGTTCTAAAATAATTGTTTTGAAGTAATTATTCTAAAAAATAATTGTTCAACATTATTTAACGACGTTAATTGACTCTCCAATATATTTCTTTTAATTTTATGATATGACTGTACTGAAAGAATAAATAACGCTGCAGAGTTTCCTCTTGCAGGGTTATAAAGAAGGGAGTAGTTTTAGTTGAACAATTGAGTATTGCTTAAACTGTGGCAGAGTTTTAAAATTACAGAAGAAAAGTTGTAACAACGACGGAGTTGTTGGCGAGATAATAACCCGATTTTCAAGAAACTGGGTTGCAAGTGATCAATGTAAGGGAGAGTTTGAAATATTTTGTTGTTAATTGGCTGGAATTTTGCCAGAAGAAGTGTCCCCACTCTGAAAACTCATTACCTGTGTCATTAACAAGTGAGCATCACGCACTACTTTGCGCTAGGCACCGCGCTCGGGTCGCATGTCGTACCATCCCGTGTCCCATTATCTTTATCCCCCTCTGTACACCATCAATGTGTACTAGTTAGAAAATGAATTCACCATCAATTTACTTGATAGTGTCAATCACAGCATCTTTCACGCTCATGTAACTCTGCGAGAGTTTACTAGCTTCTTGCAGACCAATTCCGCTAAATGTCTTTATACTTCGATATCATCAAATATCTTAAAAGGCACATATGGACGGACGTGTTAAAGTTACAGTGCTGTAAATAATTTAAGTTAGAAATAAAATTGTAACAATTACGATGGATAATAGTAGAAGTAAGTAACATGTTTCAATTATCGGGGACGCATGATATCGTACCTGCAAAATTTGGATATGGAGAAGTTAGGGAAATTTCAATATATATGTGGTTCATTAAGAAAATACTTGAGAAATAAGAGCACAAGTCAACCCAATTTAAATTTTACGAAAAAGTAGCCGGAACGGGTCAATTGGTAGAGATGATGATGACGAATAATAGAAGTTGCGTTCCATGCAAGCATTTATTTTAAATTTTTATCCAGGTGAAACACATAAAATGGTAATGTTACACAATTTTTGTTCACTAATTTATTACAGTATTTTCGTGTTATGTTAATTTCTGGAAAACAAATAAAATATTACTTACAACCACTGTAACTTTAACCGTCCGTATATATCTGTACAATTTTCAATACGAATTATTTTCTAGTTCAATTATTTATATATATATATATATATATATATATATATATATATATTGTAATTAAATGTTTACTGGCATTTCGTTCAATGGTTCAATAGTTAATTTCTAGTCTGCTGTAAGCAGTGTCTGAAACTTACGACCCGTATAATTAATGATATCAGTTTCCCATACAATTAAGATACATTAACTGTTAATAGTCCACCGCTGTGGTCTCGAGGTAGCGTGCTGACTTGTCACGCAACGGGCCCGGGTTCGATCCCCGGTCGGGGCAGTTTTTCTGGGTGAGGTTTTTATCGGGGTTTTTCCTCACCTGTCAGACAAATGTCAGGAAAACTTTAAGGCCCAAACGGTCCCCGAAATCATATGGCCATCATCCTTATCATTATCATACTTACCATTATTATTATCATCATCCTTCACTCGTGTGGAAAGCAACGGGAAGCTACCACACCTACACAATTCCCTAGTAAAGCTGCAAGCATAGCATGAAAATGCTATGATTGCAGTGAAGGACCTGCCTTCGGGCAGAATTACTATCGATGGAACTGTTAATAATGATGATAGATTTTTTTTCCCTCCGTTCAGAAAATGTTAAAAATTACAAACATTTTCTAATTAAACCATTAAATAATAAACTTATTTTTTACAGAATAATTGTTATCTAAAATTAAATATTAGTTTGAAATTAAGATGATAAATGTATCATGATAAATAGTTCAGTAAATTCGTGGCTTTCGAATATATTTTTTTTTTGCAAATGCACCAGGTTGTCTGTCGACATTCCTGGTGTTCTCACCTGGCATGGCGTACTTGTAACCCACTTCTGAGGTTGGGACGCCTGGAAGGCGGGGTTACGTTGCCCCAATGATATGAAGGGTGATGATGATGATAGTGGTGCGCCAGGAGAGTCCCTAATCCTAAGCTTAATCTAAGATGAATATGAATGATGATGATTGCGGTGGCCATATGATTTCGGGGACCGTTTGGTCCTTAGAGTTTTCCTGACATTTGTCTTACAGGTGAGGAAAAACCCCGACAAAAACCTCACCCAGAAAAACTGTCCCGATCGGGGATCGAACCCGGGCCCGCTACGTGACAAGGCAGCACGCTACCTCGTGTCCACAGCGGTGGACACTTTCGAATATTGAATGTTACGTTTCATTATATCCACGAATTCCACTGCAACAAGAGACAATAAGACATTTATAGATTTAAAAAAGTAGCATATATAATTTTTTAAATTTCTTATGATTTACTTTTTAAATGATTTAACGCTTTATTTGGTACCTGGTGATACTAAGCCCAACATGGATATACAATCGTAGTCAACACTCACCCATACAATTAGATCCAATACCTTTGCGACTAATTCCCTTTGCACAAAATCTTTATGCGTAAGACTACTGAAAAATAACAGAGAGAAGTAGATAATTGAAGAATGTTTATTTTGAAATTGGAGTTTATATTTGTGTGTTTTATTTCATGCAAAAGTAAAGTCAAGTGATTGCACTGCAGGCCTTAAGAGGACCTTGGGAGATAAGAGATTAAGGCTCCAAATTTTACAGGTAATCGTCCAGGAAATTCCTGCCTGGTCGTTTCATTGCATGTGGCAATCTACTTAATTATTCGTGATATATTTTAACATTGCGATTTTCTAACATTTAATATGTTTTTCACTTTTTTGTTTACCATTTTAACTTGTTTTATAGATAGCTATACAACATACAATAACACCCTGACCCTGATGGAATGAGGGCAATTTTAATAGAGTAAAAATCGACATATACACGGTGGAGAATAAAATTCGGGACCTCTTATTCAGCTACCAGTATCCTTCATCGTAAGTCCAGTAGTCCGGTTAGTATATTACACTGGTCAACACGATTTTTGTCTCATGAGTACCAATGGTTGTACTTAATGCAGTTCTTTATCCTGTTTTCAAATATGTATTCGGAATTTCTCCATCACCCACAGTTTTTTTTTATTTCAATTTCAATTAATGGATTTAAATGATTATTTTTAATAAACGTTTTTTCGTACATTTGTCCATTGTAAAATAAAACGGGGAACACTTTCATCAGGAGATTTCAGCTATGGAAAAGATATATCAAGACAAATGGAATCCTCATATGCTGGCCGATTATTGTTGGACCATCAAGAGGGATTCTCCACAGGCGAAAAATAGCAGAAAATCGACATTTCCTACTTTCTAGGTGAGTCCGAATGTTCGAATATTGTGTGGTTACGAATGTAGAAAATATCAAAGTGTTTGAAATTATAAATTCCTGTCTCTCGGAAACCTTATGTGATGGAGGAAAACCGATATCATAATTGAATTCTGGGGAACAAATACTATCATAATCACATATTTTTCTTCCTGAGACAAAAAAAAAAGTTTATTTTTTGTTGCTCTGTGTTAATAAGAAAAGTATTGCAGTATTATGAATCTGATGTGTACATAAATGTATTATGCACTTTTTAGTTACAAAAATACCTTATCCATGAAAGTAGAGCACCTCTATTCGTTGAGCAAAATTCAACCCACCATTGTTTGGACAGTTGTAACTGAAAAAATATAAACAGTGCTGAAAAGAGTAACTTACTTTGCATTCTTTTGTACGTGAAGTTTTTTTATTAGCGATATATGTTTATTTCAACTGTAGTGGACATCATCAAACATTCACTGAGAACATGTAAACAAAATGCATACGATATTCTTGTTATGCAATACGCTGGCGACTAACAGTGTTGATTTTTCTCAACCTGTTCGAAATCCATTACTTTTCCAATGTGAAATGTTTACATTCACTCGACATCATTACCTCAAACCCCAGGCAATACGAGTTCACTTTTCTTTTGAACACAAATTAAATTCTGCAACAGAAAACATCAATCAAATGATTTTTCAAGTTGTGTCAAATTAAAAGCGAACCTACGCACAGTTCTCCGAACTCATCAAGCGTAATTAATATTACATGAGCTACAACGATTTCATTAGCAATCACTAAGTCGATATTCTACATTCCGTCTATTTGATCAAAATGTCACAGCACTTTACAATTTACATTTAAATTTCTGGACATTTCCTTTTTACATTGTCATGCATCAACATATTATTCACAAATTTAAAATATTTCGTTTTCGAAGATTTTTTGACAGATTTCTGTATGTACATGAGCAGACGTGTCTGCTTTTAAATATTCGTTATAATCTTAAAAGACATATGATAGTAATTTATTTCCACACAGGCATACCTTCTAAGAAAATGAAGAATTTGTATGTACCGGTACTAAAAGTTAATGTTACAACGCAAAGGGTATTTAATTGTTTGTATATACAACCACACAAACGAAACTCGCATGTATTAATAATAATAATAATAATAATAATAATAATAGCTTTATTTTACCTGGCAGAGTTAAGGCCTTAAGGCCTTGTCTACCACTCAACCAGGTTTAAAAAAAAATACAAACAAAAAAAATAGTCTTAAATCTAAATTACAATATATATAAACGATTACAAGTTATGAATACAATACAATTAATATTTATAATGTATTTTGATTTACTCTAAATTTAACGAATTAAAAATATAATATGTACAATATATATAAAAAAACGAGGAAAAGATTAATGACATAGTATAAAATTATATAAATATAGAGAAAAATTAATTATTAGACAACAGGTAACTGTATAAGCGTGACTTAAAGGTTCCAAGTGTGCGGCAACCCCTGATATCTTGAGGAAGGAGATTCCAGGAGCGGGCAGAGGATACTGTGAAGGAAGTAGAATAGGAGGAAGTGCTATGAAGAGGAATTGTTAGCAGACTGCTATCTTGTGATCTAGTGTCAATATTGTGGTAAGAGGATTACTACTGTACCCGTTATACTATGTTGAAATCAACATTTTTATTGCACACTGTTTAAATTTTCCCCTGCTATAAGGCTTTTATGGGGAAAAAAGTTTACTAATAAGCAATTTATATAGGAACTAGTGTATAGACTCGGCCTCCGTTGACTATTTATTTTATTTATTTATTTATAATGGTGGGGTTAATGCCGCGTGGATTTGTCTGCAATTCACCAGAACAAAGATATGTTCCACTCAAATACAAAAATCATATTAATAATATTATATACTAAACGATTATTTGGCCAATGTGAATAATAATGTGAGTAGATCTATTAACATAATAAGTTTAATGATAATTAAAACTAAAATATATATACAAGGGAACAACAGCCCATATCACGAATAAATAGAAGGAAAATAATAAAATGTAATGAATTAATCTGTCGCTTATATACATAACATTATATTGAAATAGTCCAACACTGTGGTCTCGAAGTGGCGTGCTGCCTTGTCACGCAGCGGGCCCGGGTTCGATTCCCGGTCGGGACCAGCTCCTGGGTGAGTTTTTTTTCGGGGTTTTTCCTCACCTGTAAGACAAATGTCAGGAAGCTTAGGGCCCAACGGTCCCCAAAAATCATCCGTTCATCATTATCCTTAATATTATCATCATCATCCTTCACCGGTGTGGAAAGTAACGGGAAGCTACCACACCTATAATTCCATAGTAAAGCTGCAAAGCATAGCATGAAAAATGCTATGATTGCAGTGATTCTGCCCTCGGGCAGAATTACTAAATTAAATTAATGTTGAAATATTGATAAATTTTAATACTGTTTTCATAAAATCAAAATAAAAACATTAATTGTTAAAAATAATATTAGATGTTTGTTTTAGTAAAAAATTATTCAGTTACTTTCAGAAAGATGTTATAGTTTGGCATTCTCTGATATAGTGAGGAAGCGAATTCCATGTTCTAGCAAGAGAAATTGTAAAAGAGTCTAAGTAGTAGGTAGTGTGATGAGGAGGGATATAAAGGACAATGTGTTGATGGGATATTGTGCCTAATTTATGTGTGTAGTATTTTATAAAGAAGACGAAGCTAAGGCAATAGTTTTAGCAGGGATGGTGTAACGTGATCAAATGTGCGATCAAATGCCTCTAGTCTTGAGCGTCGCGGGTTCAAACCCGGCTAGGGTCGAAGGATTTTTTAGGTTGGGAAAAATCCAAGGGACAAGTCCTCCATAATGGACTCTAAGCCGTGGGTCTCGTGTCTGAAGATTTTCGGGCTCTTCAAAGTACCTCAATCCTAAATTAGTGCCTCTCAGCAAAATTTAACCGGTCTTCCCCATCTAAGTAATACCTTGTTTGCCGAATAGATATCTCATCGATATCTGTAAGGAAATACGCGTAACTAAATTAGCCTGGTCAATAAATTAGCCATGTCCCCACGAGGTATATACATACGTACACATAGTGTATAAGAGGTGATAATATAGCACTTGTCAGTGTATAGTGTAATGAGAAGTATAGCAGTATCGTCAACTTCAAAAACCAGCTTATTTTTTCTTAATATGCACTCAAACTACGATCGGGGTAATTGACAAACTTGAAATATTATTGATATCCAGGTAGCCAACAAGCAAATATGCTTTGCTCGACAATTTATCCGTTGGATAACGTGGCGTCATTAAATAATAACGAATCTATATGTTTCACGGCGCATTTTGTGTCATGTACAATATTTATCAGTAAGAAAACGAAACATTATTACATAATTATATACGTTGTTAGTCTTACAGAGTATGCTATATGTCTACTCTTATATCAAATCTGTATACACGATTTTATTTGTAAATCTTTAAGACATAAGGCTTCCTCTGGAGGGGAAATTAAAAATTCATCGTTTTCAAGACATAGGGTTGCTATGGCAGGTTGAAGAATTTTCGGTAAGAAAATCCTGAAATAAAGAAAATCGCGCAACTTATAACCACGACAATTACGATAGGCGACGTGTTGAAATGTGTCTATGAACAAAAAATCCTAGTAATATTACATTTCTAATGTAAAGCCATAACGAGCTGACAAACCTAAATTGTATTATCAGTACAAAATAAAATTGTATTTGTATAAAATACACTCTGTAAAACAATAATCAACATAACATAAAACTATTAATCATATAAATTATATTACATATAAGAGAATAATCATATTATAATTTTATGCATTTATTAGAACAATTTTAATATTGATTATCAGTTTTAATAAATGATAATTTTTATAAATATCCTCCAATTTTTAAAAATTAAACTTCAAGAGTACAATAAGAATAACAACATTAAGAATCTGATGTATCAATTATGGTACAGAATTATTTTCACATTTAGCGTTAATTTTTTGTCTGCATCTCATTAATTTGAAGCTAACTGTAATATTACCTATAAACGAAAACAATAAATTCATATTGAATGTAGTTATGGTCATATAGCATTTCTACTTGCTTGTATCTTCTCCTTCTTCACATCACGGTCTAGGCAAATTGCCTGTTCCGCCTCACAGTTGTTCTGTCCATCTTTTCACTGGCCTTCCTTACATTCCTTGAACCTTTTGGCTTATAGTTAAATGCTGCTTTTTGTAATTTTGTTTCATTGATTCTTTTACATGTCTAAATCATTTTCTCTATATTCTTTGATTCTATCATTCAATGGATATATATATATATATTATATATATTGGGAGAACAACATTAACTATGATTTGAGGGAAGTAGATTATACAGGGAATGATTGGAAAGCATTAGCTCAGGATAGGGATGTATGGAGAGCTTATGTCCGCGCGGCCATGAACCTTCGGGTTCGATAGTGCCAGTGAGTAAGTAAGTAAGTATTATATATATATATATATATATATATATATATATATATCCTTGCTTGCTTGTATAATATATTTAAATTTTGTTGTAATGAACATGTCAAACTTCCTATGTTCGCCCCTCAAGATACGTTTGAATTTAATCAAGAGAAATGCAATTACCTTCTTCTTAGTCATCTTAATTGTAGGGTATTTTATGCCCACCTTCTGTCATTTTAATTATTATGTCTTTTAACTACTCCAATACAAACATGAAATTAATAGCTTAGTTAGTGTCAAACATTTTCATAAAATGACCAACAATGAAAACTTATAAACAATTACGCATTTCAGTACTAGAGACAATAGATTACAATGTATAAGATAACTTTATAGCGGGTTCAAACCCGGCTAGGGTCGAAGGATTTTTTAGGTTGAAAAACTCCAAGGGACAAGTCCTCCATAATGGACTCCAAGCCGTTGGTCTCATGTCTGAAATTTTTCGGGCTCGTCAACTCAATCCTAAATTAGTGCTTCTGAGAAAAATTTTACCGGTCTTCCCCATACAAGTAATGCCTTAGTTTCCAAATACATATCTCAATTAGGGGATGTATAACCACATGTCTACTCACTACCATCTGTAAGGAAAAGCGTAACTAAATTATTCTGGTCAAGGAATTAGCCATGTCCTCACGAAGGACGTACGATGCATGTATATATACATATACATACACAGAGAGTATAAGAGGTGAAAACTTGTACTTTTACCTGTCCCATGCTGTCATCGCCTTAGAGTGGTCCAGTCGAAGAAAGATTTTAAACTTTTTATCACACACACACACATATATATATTTTTTTTTTCGCCACACAAAGACATGGAGAGCCTTCCTGAATGAATGATCAGATCAATAGGGGCCTCTTGCGAGACAACAAAACATTAAGACTAAACACGTAAAAATCATGGCGAATAATGGTTATTGTGGCGACCAGTTAATGTTCAGGGACAATTTGGACCTTAATTTTTCTCACATTCGTTTTTAGTAGAGGAAAAATAAAAACAAAATCATTACCTAGGGATCGAACCAGGGATCTCTGCATACGAGGAAACGACTTTACTCTGAGGCCACAGCGTTGAACCGAAATTGAACTATCATTAGGAGAAATAACATTTACTGAAGCTTCTATAAGTTAACTATATTATGGTTCTGTGTGGGTTACAAATGGTATTGTCTCAAGTTTCGGTCGTGAAGTTGTGACAATAAAAGTGTAGAAATTGTTTGTTAATACCCTATAGCACTGAATGTTAGCACCCTTTGGCTTCCGGCCGAGCAACGAGTCTCATTTCCGGTTATTTACGGCGGTAATGTGGTCGTGCAGGTTTCCAATAATGTTTCTTTTTTATTTCCTTCTTTTGTTTTTATGTTACGCTTTCTTTCTCGTTTTTCAAACTCTAAACTCGGTTTTCATTGCTAGCACTTTGTATTTGTAATTACTTCATATGTATTCACTGTGTGGCTATAAACCAAACGACCTAACTTCCATCCTGGAATATAGTGAATTCAACACAATATCTTCTTATTTTTCCTCTGAATGAGGCAACGATAATGACGGCGACTACGACGATGATAATAATAATAATATAATAATAATAATAATAATAATAATAATAATAATAAATATCAATATTGATTTGTTAAAGGCGTATGATAGTGTACCCAGAATCTCTCTCTGGAAAACCCTAGAAGAGGCGAACATAAATGACAAAACAATTAGTATTATAAGATCATTATACTCAGAGAACAAATACCAAATTAAGATGGGAAACAGACTTCCAGAAAAATTCCAAAACATCAAAAGATCTACTACAAGGATGTTGCCTATCACCAACATTGTTCAAAATATATTGATAATTGTATATGAAGAATTGGTCAAGACACTGCAAATATATGAAAATTCAAATAGAAGAAAATTATTACCTCCACCATTTACTATTCGCAGATGGTCAGGTGGTGACTTCTCAGGATCCAGATGATGCATCCTTCATGTCAAGGAAATTAGAGATAGATTACAAAAAATGGAGATTACAGATAAATTATAATAAAACAGAATATCTTTTCATTGGACACGACAGATGAACTAAAATGTAATTCCGGAAGAAAGCGTAATGTTAAAAAAATTAAATATTTAGGATCTACTTTAGATAAAAAGTGAGAATTCAACTACAGAAATTGAAAGAAGAATAATTGATGGGAGACGAATCATTGGTATGTTGAACTCAGTGCTTTGGAACAGAAATGTAATAGGCCTATGCAGAATGAAAAAAATTATATTTAAAGTTCTGTTTTAAAGCATTTTGTTATATGGGTCCGAAACCTGGACAGTAAGTAGAAAACAAACAAACAAGCTGTTAGCTGCAGAAATGGATTTTTGGAGGCGATCTACAACAATTTCAAGAAAAGATGAGGTCAGAAACAGCACAATAAGGAAAATTATGCAAGTTGAAAAAAATAGGAAAAATAGAAGAAAAACATTTGAAATGGTATGGACACCTCATAAGAATGGAAGAAGAGAGAATACCAAAGAAGATCCTCAATTGGAAAGTTAATGGGAAGAAATGGAAGTGGCGGGCCTCGATAACGATGAATGGATGGAGTGAAAATAAGTATGAAAGCTAGAGATTTGAGGGAAGAAGATGCTTTAGACAGGAACCTCTGGCAACAAATCACTTTAGGTTGAAGGAGAAACACTGTATTGTGGAATATTCCTAAATAAAAAAATAATGTTGAGAAACATAAAGGAAATAAACATATGATCACCTCTGGAATCTAATATGCTCTGCTGGGATTATTGTAGCCTACTTCCAAATTCTCTCAAAATGAGTTAAATTAAAAATATATAAAAATGAATTATTCAGTTGCATTACATGGTCTCTTACTTTAAGAAGAGAAAACCGTGCGAATATTTGAGAATAAACTGGCTTAGAAAAAATATTGAACGGAAGAAGACGAATAGACAGGTAAACTGAGAAACATACCGTCAGCTACATGATCTTTGTGGATTAATATAATTTAAATCTTGTAGTTTGCGATGGGCAAGGAATATGGCACAAATGGATAATGAAGCAGGGGGCATGGAAACTTGACTCTAGAAAAATCAGAGAGAAAGTGCTCAACAGGTACGCTAATAAAGGGTTGGGAATATAACCTTGATTTGAGGGAGGTGAATTATGCAGGGAAGATTGGAAACACATTAGCTCAGGATTCGGATGCATGGAGAGCTTACGTGCGGGCGGAGATGAACCTCCGAGTACGATATTGCCAATGAGTTTCTAATAATAATAATAATAATAATAATAATAATAATAATAATAGTAATAATAATAATAACAGCAATAATAATAATCATAATAGTAATAATAATAATAATAATAATAATAATAATAATAATAATAATAACAATAATAAAGCACTGAGCAACAAAAAATAAACTTTTTCGTCTCACAAAGAAAAAAATGTGATTCTTATAGTATTTTTTCTCCTGAAATCAAATATGATATCGGTTTTCTCCATCACGCAAAGTTTTCGAGAGACAGGAATTTATAATTTTCTACATTCGTAACTACACAATATTCGAACATTCGGACTCACCTAGAAAGTAAGAAATGACGATTTTCTGCTATATTTCGCCTGTGGAGCATCCCTCTTGATGGTCCAAAAATAATCGGCCAGCATATGAGGATTCCATTTGCCTTGATATCTCTTTTCCATAGCTGAAATTTCCTGATGAAAGTGTTCCCCGTGCTCGTCGCTCACTGCGCGAAGATTTTCCGGGAGGAAATCTACGTTTATTAAAAAAATATTTAAATCCATTAATTGAAATTAAAATAAAGAACTGTGGGTGATGGAGAAATTCCGAATACGTATTTGAAAACACGATAAAAAAAACTGCATTAAATACAACTATTGGTACTCATGACACAAAAATCATGTTGACCAATGTAATTAATAATATTTCATGCTTACTAGAAGGCTTATGGAACTTGGCCGTAAGGGTCAAAAAATCTTATCAAACATAGTAAGAAGGAATTTGAATGGATAAATCTACATTCCGCCCATCTTTAATACTTCCTAATAATATTTTTTTAAAGAGACATTGAAAAAAAATGTCACACATTAACCACGATTAGATGAAGTAGATTATACAGTAGATGACTGGAAAATATTAGCTCAGGATAGGGATGTATAGGGAGATTATATCCGCGTGGCCATGAACCTAAGTGTTCCATACTACCATTGAGTTTGTTCCTAGTTAGTTAGGAACAATATTGCAAACAGGAATGAGGCACAGACAGAAATTAAAATTAGGCTCAACTCTACAAATGCATACTGTTATTGCATTACAGGGACTCTTGTAATCTCAACTTCTCTCAGTACAAACATTAAACGAAATATAACGGTTATTCTTCCAGTTAAACTCTATTGATTGAAACATGACCTTTTACTTTACGGGAGGAAAAATATTACGACTATTTGAGAATAATGTTCTTAGGATTTTTTTGGACGATACAGCGAGAACAGATGTGTGAATGAAGAAGATTACTTAGCAGTGAGCTACATATTTGTTTGGGAAGCCATATATAATATGAACGGTTAAGTGTAGTAGACTTCAATGGGCAGGGTATTTGCCACGAATGGAGAATGAAAGAATTGCATGGAAACGTCTTGTAGGAAAACCGGATGGTAAACGCACAGTAGTTATGTAAAGAAAGAAGTGGGAGAATAACATTAACTTTGATTTGCTACGTGAGGACATGTGGCACGAATGAAGAATGGAAGAGAGGCTTTCACACTGCTTGTAGGAAATAACAGGAAAAATACCCAGCAGGCGAGTCAAGAATGAAGTGAGGGAACAGCATCAAGTATGATTAGAGGGAGGTGAGGAAAAACACCACGAATGGGGAATGAAAGAGGGGCATGGGCATTTCTTGCAGAAAATCAGAAGGAGAGTCTATTAGGTAGGTGAAAAAGCGGAAAAATTGCAATAACCAAAATTTGAGGGAAGTGAGTTATATAGCGAATGATTTGAAAATATTAGCTCGGGATAGGAGAACTTCTCGGTTCGATGGTGCTAGTGAGTTAGTGACTTATAAATTATAAATCTGTACATCTACAGGTTTTATCACAAGTAATGCCACGAGTTTTTTTTTTTTTTTTTTTTTCAAATTATCGATAAATTCACGACTCACTTCGTGTTTTATCTAGAGAATTTGAAAATCAAAAGTGACATTTGTTAGGACGATTTAACGAATAAAATTAAGCTGTTTACTCACAAATCATTATTTAAATATAGTTATTTTAAAATATTTATATATTTAATGTAAACGGCGATGTTTGAAAATAAATGAGAAACGTTATATTTGGTTTCTTCATCACTGCAACCAGATCATATTTGTTGCCAAATAGAAATGCAATATTGTAAGAATGCACCCTGGTGGAGAAAAAAATGAAACACATCGTTACAAGTAATTAATTAATTTCTGATGTCCTATGATGTAAATATGCCAATTATATTTTTCTGCAACGTTAATTCCTGGGAAATAATGTTTAAGAAAGTGCAAACAGTGTTTTTTTTTTGGGATATAATCAATTGCTACGAATGATTTTCTATTATATCTCGCAAGCAGTTTCTGTTTACATTCGTATATTATATATACTATCTGGAAGCCACTAGTTTAAATGAAAGTGATACAATGAAAGTGATAAATTCGAGGTACAAAACCACTGTGATTGGGCTGTAAATCAAAATTCATTGAAAGTGATTGGTCATTGACTGCCATTTGGGGCATGAGTTAAATAGTCATAACATTTAGAAAAAAAGCGCTATTTGATTAAAAACATCAGGTTTAATCAAATGTCAGAATCTAGTTTTTAAAAATAATGCTATTTTAGTCTTATAACGATGATTTTCATGCAAACAAATTAATTACAAGATTAAAAGTACACACTTAATAATTTGTGGGCACGCCATAGGATGGTTGGTTATGGCAATATGCTACTAGTCAGAAAGTCGGGGATTAAATTTCCGATGAGTTGAGAAACTTTTAATCAGCCTATATCTTCTGCAGCATCTGAGGTCGACTCTGCCTCTAATTGAAATGAGTATCAGACAAGATTGACAACACAGCTAAAACCTCGTGCCGATTGCCTAAAAAAACTGGTAGACTTAACCCTCCTAATTCCCAAAAGACTTCGTAAGTCCTATAATGGGCTCACTTTACTTCATATATTAAAGGATAAAATATAATAAATAATATATAGTGTAGCCTGTAAAAATATAACCACTAAAAATACAATAGGCTATAGCATATACTTTGAATAAAAAAATATTGATAATAATTTGTGAAATTGTAGAAAATTTGGGAAAATTAGTCTTATGAAAATAAAACTTATTGTAGATACAATTGCCATGTTTATCTTTGATTAGTTAAAGAATCAACCTAGTGAAGACAATTTATCGAGTATGATATAAAAGCAAGTAATAATGATGCAATTCGTCATGTAGGAAATGCGTAAACTAACTTACACAAAAACTTATTTAAACGTGTCCAACCTTAGTAAGAACAAAATCATGCATGACTGTAGTTATTACCTATTAAATATTTTTGTATAATTTGACTCAAATTTAAATAATTTCTACCCATTAATATTTCTATTACTGTAACATTGAATAAATTAAACCAACGTATCTTAAGGAATACATTGTCAATTTAAGGGATGATTATATTCAATTATACACAGATAGGTGTGAAATGCAACGAGGCAAACATCGCAGCTGCTAGAGCGATTTTTAAATTTCGTGTTCCATTTACAATGGTCACATTTAATTTATTTTTCGAGATATCCTTCCATGTTTTATTTCAATAGCATATACTAGTTTTTGTTGAGAAACATCGAGACTTAATATCGCTTGATCTATTTTAAAATTTTCCTTTCAGGTGAACTTCTACTCTTAATAGTCCGATTTTGTTGGTTAACGAACACCACCTTACTTTTTTTAAATAATTTAATAATTCTTATATCTCATAAAACAAAACTTGCAGCCGCTAGATATCCCGCTGCCCCTCTTGTAAATTGAGAGTAATATATATATATATATATATATATATATATATAAAGTAGAAATAAGTGTTTGTGTTAGGATTCCTGCGTAGTTCAGTTGGTTAGAGCGCTAATGTATAAAGTTAGAAATCTCGGGTTCAAATCCCGACTCAGGCATTTATTTTTCTTCTCATGTCATATGTATACATATTAATATATATACATATGAGTTGAGAAGAAAAATAAATTCCTGAGCAGGAATTTGAACCCGATATCTCTAACTTTATACATTAGCGCTCTAATCAACTGAACTATGCAGGAATCCTAACATAAACATTTATTTTTCCTTTATATATATAATATATATATATATCCATAGGAATTCTGCCCAAAGGCAGGTCCTTCACTGCAATCATAGCATTTTCATGCTATGCTTGCAGCTTTACTAGGGAATTGTAGTTGTGGTAGCTTCCCGTTGCTTTCCACACCGGTGAAGGATGAGGATGCTGGCCATATGATTTCGGGGACCGTTTGGGCCTTAAAGTTTTCCTGACGTTTGTCTTACAGATGAGGAAAAACCCCGATAAAAACCTCACCCAGAAAAACTGCCCCGACCGGGGATCGAACCCGAGCCCGCTGCGTAACAAGGCAGCACGCTACCTCGAGACCACAGCGGTGGACTATAATATATATATATATATACATATATATATATATATATATATATAACTCTCAATTTACAGGAGAGGCAGCGGGGTATGATTCAAACTGCCATCTAGTGGCTACTATAACAAGTAAGTATTTTTTTAAAGATAATATTTACTCTATACCAGTAGCGCTTGTATATTTAAATATTATAACTATATTTTTGACATTTAGCAATGAAGGTCGATTATGGAATGAAAAAAAAAATATATACAAAAAAAATGTTTGTCATGGTCATTTTCGGTGTCCATTGATAGGATCGGTGAAGATCTGTGAAAAAATGTTTCAAAACTATTTTTATGAGAAAAACCTCAATAGCTTCATCCATTCGGAATTAGCTAAAATTCTGAAACAGGTTAACTGGTGCATCTACGGATGAATTCTTCTACAGTGGTTATACATAGTATTTTTTATTATGCCACCATATACGTAATACAGTATGAAGAGCTAACTGAAGAGTTTTAGTTCTTGCAGTTTGATGATTACTTTGATTGCTGCATTTGGAATTAACTGTTATTTGCTTACTTAAGAATTCTTTCAGTAGCTGTCCAAATACAAATAATCAGAGTGAACGAAACCGCCTAACTCATTTTTCCTTCATGAAGCTTTCCAGCAACATCTCTCCAGAGACAGAATCCCACGATAAATGCAAGTTTGTAAAAACATGCTCCAGAGCAAAGCTTTTCGTTTACCATGTTAGATCACCGATCAAAACAAAATAATTAACAGTGGGAATTTTTCAAGAGTTTGGAGTCATTTACTAGAACTGGCTTTTCATCTAAGATCCGTTCACAAAATAATCTTCTGTTTTCTCATAAACATAAAATATTATCTCAGCTTGTTTACTGAAAAATCCATGATAAAATTCAATTGATTATTTAGTCTCAACATACAGTTTTTAAATATATATTGCAAAATTAACATATGTAAGTTATAATCGTCCTCGACATGAATACAACTTAAAACTATATATAGGCATTTCGGAAATCGGTTCCATCCTCAGCAAAAATGTGTTGAATTTGAACCTTGTACTGAGGATAGAACAGTTTCTGAAAGGACTGTAGAAATTTAAAAAAAAGGTTTAATCAATCTGAGGACGACTTTAGCTTACAGGTATTGATTTTGTAACTGAGTATTAAACATGTTAGGCCTATATTGTCTCTGTATATGCAAACATATTTTAGAAATTAAATTAAATTCGCTTTTTCAGCAGGTAGGTTTTGTTAGAAATATATACCAAAATAATTAGATGAGGAGGCTGTTCCGTGGCGCAAGCGGTTAGAGGCTTGGCTCTCACCAACAACGTCGAGTTTCGGTCACACCATGTGGGTTTCGTGGTGGATGAAACGATGCTTGGACAGGTTTCTCTCGGGGTTTCTCCCGTTTTCCCTTGTCACAATTCCATTCCATCATTTTTCCATACTCATCTCATCCATTTCATTTCGGTTCATCTGCCCCTATGACGGTGTGGCAGGAGTGGGCGGCCGGCACCCTTGATATTCACAGACATAGGGCCTCCATCTCATCTCATCCCTCGACCCGACCCTGAATTCGACACGAGTGGAGGATTTTTTAAAAATTAGATGCGACTTTCATAACAAATGGGATCCTAAACTACCAGTAATCTCTGTGAAATTCCAAAATGCGTTTAAAGGAAATTCCACTTCTAAGAAACTAACACTTGAATAGATGACGATAACGTTGCATAAAATATATAACGTGTATCCAGATACAGAGTGAAAAAATGCACAAGCTTACCACCACAATAATATATAAAAATGTGTTACTTTATTTAAGAGCATGCTTTGATTATATTGTATTTACGTGGGCACTGAATATTGACAAACAATTTGCAGTCCGTGTCAGTTTGAAATAATTGGTCGGCTGTCACGTGATTTTTGTCAAATTAAAATATCAGATGTGGTGAAGAGTTGTTCGGAAATTGTCGAACATGTCTCGTAAATGTTTTGGTTTTGTAAACTGCTGTAGACAGAAGATCATTCTACTGACACATTTTTAAATAATATTAAATAATGTTATATCAAATGCGTAATTTATTTCCATTTTCTTAAAATTATTTTTTTTAAATTTAATTCTCTAAATAGTCTTTTAAAATGCCACGCGAGTTTTCATCTCCTTAAACAAATCACTGCCTTCGTTATGCTCCGGTTATTAATTATTGACAAGATGAAAACTCTTGAAAATTTATTAAAATGTGAATTTTCGTCCTGCAGGTGCAAGTTCACACATTAAGCGCTTACACTTCTCGCGTCTCCCGGGAACAAATCGATAGCAATTTAATATTTTGTGAATCAATTAATTACATTTACACAACCCAACAATCACTGATTTCGTGACAATGTACAATATCAAGTGAAAAATACAGAAATTTAACTTTCTCAACTGTAAGAATAAGATGGTGCGAGTGTTCTAGAATATGATTCGCAGATATGCCTACAATGTGCGCAACGAGATTGGTGGTTGCCACATCGAACTGCTGATCAAATGGATAATGCTAACCTTGCGTTAAGTACAGTACAGATGTTTGATTAGTTTTGCAAATAAGCAATTATTTTCACAATAATGAAGTGAATTTTTTTTTATTTTTCTCGTGACATTGGACATTGTCGCGGAATCAGTGGATGTTAGGTTGTATAAATGCAATTAATTGAGTCATAAGTCATTAAATTTCTATCGATTTATTCCGGGGAGACGCAGATCATTTAAGCGCTTAATGCGAACTTCTTGTACCTGCAACAGGAAAACGTTACGTTTCCGGACTAAGGCTCCTGTGTAAAACGTCATCTATTCAGTCTCCTATTCAAGTCCTAGAAGTTTGTAATGGGAATTTTGGAACAAACTCTGTATACCTTCAGACGTAAATCAGATACATTCAGTAATTTGTGAACAAATACATACGTTATATAACATTTAATGGTTTATTTATTTTACCTGTTGGAGTTAATAAGACCGGAAGGTCTTTTATTCCACAACATTTGTGATATAAGGTATTTTAGCGTATATTACCGTCAGAGTTACAATACCTACAAGATTGAAATAGACAGGTGGCAGGTGTTATGTATATATATATATATATATATATATATATATATATATATATATATATATATATAAACTATATTTTCCTTCTTCCATGTCGTATCCTTATTCTCGCAAAGGCTAGGTTTGAGACTTGAAAGCAAATGTATTTTTTTTCGCCCAATGGGTTGCTGTCCAAAGGGGTATTGTTGTGGGGGTTCCCACTAATGTAGCGGCAGGCTATACAAAGTAGGACCATAAAAAAATGAGAAAATTATAGAAGAGTTGGATGTAGAACCCATTCTTCATCATATGCAAAACTACCAGAATAACTGGAAAGCCCATCTTCAACGAATGCCGTCTCATAGAATTCCAAAAGCCATGATTCGTTACTGCCCCAAGGAAAAGATCGCTGGGACATCCTAAAAGCCCTGGATGGAAAATTCCTTTTTGAGACCGCAACAGGCCACACGGCCTAATACTTGCATGGGTGATGATGATGATATATATATATATATATATATATATATATGATTGGGTCAGTACTAATAAAATGCATTGTTTTAAAACCATTGAGATGGATAGTCATAAAATAAAATAAATATAAATGTACCTTCTTAGATCAGAGCCGTCGTCCTCAACTTATAAAATATGTATGCTTTTTTGTCTGAAGGCCTTCTGGATCTCTGTTCCATCTTCAGCAGGACTTTCTTCGCTATATTACTTGATGTTCTTGGTGCTGGTCCTAACATCAAGCAATATAGCGAAGAAAGGCCTGCTGAAGATGGAAGAGATTCTGAAAGGCCTTCAGACAAAAAACATACATATTTTATAAGTTGAGGACGACGGCTTTGACCTAAGACGGTACATTTTATCTTTACTTTATTTTATATGATTGGGTACGAATAAATCGATTACTGAAATTATTTATATTAACTTCAAAACCGTTATTGATACAATCATTTATTTGTTCATAATAAGATTCCTGCTTGCTATATACTGCTATCTACAGAATTTATTTCGCTCCAATTTCACGTCCTCCGATAGTATACGATGTACTTATAATGAAACCTCTGTGGAATTCTAACATTTGTCAGAAGAAATCAGTGACTCGTCACATTTTATATGATTCATAATAAAATAATAATGATGAAGAGAGTCATGACTGTTTTGACGCCCTTAAATAAGAAACCTCAGACACCCTATAAATAATTACCATGTCAATGGGAATCAGGTCCTCATGGTTGGATTCAAGTTTGTACCCGTGGGGAAACGAGCGGTAAATTTGAACAAAAAGTGCTGTAAAAGCCGCCATCTCTTGTGCCCCATAGCAAAATGCGATGTGGGTAAGGGCCCTCCAGAGAGGGGTGACTCCACCAACTTGCTTTAAATAATAGATAAGAAAGTAGCTTCGCTAAAAACTTCTCTCTGCCTTGATACCCTGCTGAATCATTCAATGAAATCACCTATCAAAATGCCTATAACAATAAATAGGTTACTTCCAAACGTATTTCTACTTGTAGAATAAGCAATTTAAAAAAAATGTAGATTTAATGCAATCATTCGACCATTGCTGTCCTCTTAAGCAGAGGACCCAGTTCGATCCCAGGTAGGGATAAGTGCCCTAGTTGCGTTTTAATCGGATTTTTCCTCACGTTTAAGAGAAAGAAAACCAAGAAAATTTAAGCCTCAAAATAGTCTAGCCAACATAATCAACCATATGATATTCGCCATGTTTAGCATGAATGTGTGAGTGAATTGTGAAATCTCGTCTTAAATGTGGTCTCGTCTTGGAATTAGTCCTAGCATTGGGCTGATCACTTATTCAGCGAGACCCTCAATGCCGTGTGTGATCAAAAGTGTTTATGTGTGATCGAGAGTTAGAAATCTTCTCCAGATAGGTCTGGGTGCCGAAGGCCCTATAAAAATACCTGTAAAGGTAAAGAATCGGAGAAAATAAAACCAAAGATTCAGATGATTATGTTTTCATGTTGAAGCTTTTTTACGAATATATACCATTTAAAAACGAATTAATAGCTCAAGTCTAAAATAATATTAAACAATTTCGTGACTAATTTGTAGTGTTTTATTCCCTGAAAAGTTCTTCGAAATCTGTGTGGTTTTGCCAATTATTGTATTAATTATTTTACATATTTAATTTAATTAAAATTAATATCCATTAGTTTAAATTAACAGGACACTGTACTTAGGCAGCAAATAAATCACAGTAACTACGTAAATAACTTTTTATCTGTCATCTATTTTGAATACAAAATACAGTGTTAGCAACAAAAGGATTAGCAATAAAAAATACCTGCATAGAGGGTAATTAAATATTAATTTCACATAATTACATTCATTTTATAATTAATATAGTTACACTTGGTCAAAATGAAAATGGTCACTCTTTCGAACAGTGAACATATTCGGATCACGGGACTTTACACAAAGCAAGCGTTCTTGATGCACAGAGTTCAGGTAGTTTCTGAAACTCTAGTGTGTGTCTACCTCTCATAGACAAAAGGTAACTCACTTGTTTCATAATTTGAAGGTTGTTAATTCGGCCATTGTTTAGGATCTCATTTTTATTTAGATTCTTGAATAATTTTAGTCCCGCGCCGTAGCCGAGCGGTTAAGGTAGGAAGCCTTGGCGCAGAGTACGGGACTGGCGCTGGTTCGAGTCTCCATGGGGGAAGAGAAGAAATTTTTTCATGGTATTTCGGCCAGTATGGGACCGGTGCCCACCCAGCTCGTGAGGCAATTGGGGTAGCTACAATAAGTAGCGGCTCCAGGTTGAGGAAACCAGCTATAACGGCTGGGGGACTCGACATGCTAACCACATGTCACCCCTACACTGGCTGTTGATCATCTACCTCTGTGATTGGCACATGTGGATGTGAAGTGCCAGCAGCCGGCTGGTAAAAGGGCAACCGCTGAAAAGTGGAAAGACCCTCAATCGGAATAGGAATAATTTTAATTCATATGGCGTATTGTCATAAATAATGCCACGAATTATTTCCAATTTATCTTGAGGATTTGGAAATCAAGAGTGGCATTTGTTAGGACTATTTAACGAATAAAATTAAGCTGTTTACTCACAAATGCATTATTTAAATATACTTATTTTAAAATATTTATATATTTAATGTAAACGGCGATGTTTGAAAACAAATGAGAAATGTTTGGTTATGTTTCATTTGTTTATCAATGCAACTTGGTCATATTATTTATTGTCAAACTGGATATCAATAATGTAAGAATGCACTCTAATGGAGAAATAATGAAACACATCAAACTGTATATTATAATCAACATTATAGGTTATTAATTTATTTTTTTAGTAAACAACTCAGTAAAATCAAGGAATCTGTTCATTATTTTCTATACTCAATGCATTTGTTGGAGAAAAATAATGCTCTGAGCTCATCAGAAACATAGAGCTAATAAAGAGAAATAGATAAAGAGAAATTGATAAAGAGCGAGGCAAAACGCGACTGTCATTGATTGTAGATCAAAATTCATTGAAACGTGATTGGTTCATTGATTACCATTTGGGGCATGAGTTAAATAGTCTCTGTAAACAAACATTCTCTATGACCAATTTTAATCTTCTTCCTCTTCTTCTTCTTCACATCCTGGTTTAGGCATTAATTACCTGTTCTGTCCTCACTAATATATCTAAGACCACCTCTTCTGAGGACGTCCGACATCTCTTCTTCCTCTCGGAAAATAATGTAAGATTTTATTTGTAATCTATTTTCTTCCATTCTTTCTGCATGTTCTTTCCACTGATTCTTGTTGTTAAATATATTTTATATTAGGGAATATGTCTGCAGTTCCTCTCGGATATTCTTATCTCTTATCTAATCAATTGTAGTGCATTCTTTTACTCTTCTCAAAAATTTCATCTCGGCTGCTTGGAATTTACTTATCAATGTTAATTGTAGGTCGAATTATATCTGACGAGCATTAATTACATGACACATTACCTCTGAAAAAAACTAACTATATGACCAGTATTTATTTACCAACGTAAATTATATTATAACAAATTATCTCTGAAACCAATTTAATTATATATAACAATATTTATATACCAACTTCTAATATTAAATCAAATTATCTCTGACCAATCTTAATTATATATCGAATTATCTCTAACCAATTTTAATTATACGACGGATTCTTTTTCATCAGTTATAATTATATGATACATTAGTTTTGACTAATTGTATTAATACGACCAATTTTTTTACTAATTTTAATCATATAATAAATTATCTCTGCAACCAATTTTAATTATAAGACAAATAACCACTAGCCAGTTTTAATTATATGACGAATTATCTCTCATAAAAATATTTATAATGCGAATTATCCTTGTGTCAGTTTTAGTTATGATTTTTCTTGACCAATTTTAATAGTAACCAACTGTATTTGTGACCAACTTTAATTTTAACCCTTAAATTGGGAAAAACACAAAATTCTTCAGTTAGTTATTTGAATGTGGGCGGACCGCAGTGAGAAAACGGAATCTTGGTAAAAACTGTTATTATTAGGTATATTGTATACTTAGACACATATTTTCAGTGGTTTCTTTTTTGTTCGTTTTCTTCTGATTAATTTAAAAATATTAAATTAATGAATCAACTGATGTATCCAAAAGGATACATTACGAATTTAAGGGCTAACGAACTCTCTTTGTGACCAATTTTATTGTGTGACTAACTTTCTCTGCGGTTATTTATAATTATATGACGAATCGCTTCACGAACAACCAATTTTAATTAAAGAATCTCTCTGAACATTTTTATAGATATGAAGAATTGGGTTTATACCAGTTATACTCTATGACTATTTAAAATCCTAACACATTAGTTTTATGATATATTTTATTATAACCTAATAGCTCTGTGCCCGAATTTCTGTAATGTGTTGACCCAAAACCCATAAATCTATGGCACAGAACTCGCCACATCTTTACATCTCTTCTGAAGAACATCACGCTCAGGATAGTTAAGTTACGTTGATGACTTAGAATTCTAGCTGAGAACACTAATTATTTGAAATGATTTGATGCTCACTCGATTACAATCTGT
>JASPKZ010000249.1:0-76810 GCA_030220185.1 Diploptera punctata
GTCTCGCCCTCTTTACGCTCTGGTTTGTCTTATCTGGAAGCTTCCATGCTCTCTTTCCATTCCCATTCGTGCCACATGTCTTCCGGTGTTCTCCCGTTGATTTATCAGGTCTGCTGGGATCCTCATCTGCAACCGGTGCTTTACATCTTTCGATTTTCTATCAGCCATAATTCAATCTCTCATGCACTAGGTTCGTGCGACTTTTTCTGGCTGTAACTTATGTAATACCTGTTCTGCTGTACATTTACATGTACATCTGCGAAGCTGAATATATCGTATTAAAATGAAATGAGGAATTGTTATCGCATAAATCAGGGAATTCGACCAATTAGTTAACTTACAAAAGAAAATTGACTAAAACCACTTTAAGCAGCCGAATTTTTCTACACCAATCGCCCATGTATCTGATGTAATACAAGTTATTATACTTTAATGAGCATAATACTATACCGTGAATTAAAAATCAATTTTTATTATTTTTAGTAAAGTAAAGAGAAATATTAGTCAGCATAAATTATTTAAATTTGTTCAATATACACCCAGCTTCCAATTGTTCTATGTATGGGATCCAAATATCTTGTCCGCATCGCAGGATGAGGCATTTTCGTTCAGATACCCACCTCTCTCTTTCTCCCTTCCTCCCTGATTATCCGTACTATCCGCACAGCTAAGAGGTTGCAATTTAATCGACGTCCCCCCTACGTATCCATCTACACGTTCTTCCAATGGTCAGCTGTACGTTTTATTAGCTCTTTAAAACCATTCCCGTTTAACTCATATCGGAGACAAATCTTATAACTAATAAATATTTGTTTTACTCTGCGTCCGACTCTCGATCCTCGATTACACAGAGGCTAAAATGCATTAGGACGTAACATGTTTACAATGGTAGTACCATACGAAAGTTAACATATTTGTGGTTAGCAGGATAAAACAACAATCCGGTGATTCTGTATCTCGCATCACTGGTTTCCACGTTCAATTCTCAATATGTTTAATATTCTAATGCAAACCAACACGGAAAACAACAAAATCTTCATCGCGTCCGCGTGAAATAGAATCTTGGTGCAGTATGATGAAGAAGGACTGAAGATTCAGTCTTTGAATAATAGTCAAGGATGCAGGCATGGTATTCCCCATTGACATGTTGTTCCATCATTCTCCTTTTATTGTCCTGCGTATATTAACGGGCTAAATTTACATAGATTTTCCCCGGTCAGCAGTATGTATTTTATGATTACTAAGATGGCAGAACGGTGATTTACTTTGAGGTTCAAAATAGGTTTTTGTAATCGGGATATAATTATTAAACATACATTTATAAAGGCCCTGGTTTTAATATTCTTACAAGAAAATCTATTCATGAAGATTTTTATTAATATATGTAATAATGGTTGCCCTCCCCTCAATTGCTTATTGTGAGAGTTAGATTATTACACTGGGTGAAGTTTTTGTACATACGTAAGAAAATCTTCCATGCTTGTGTAAGACCCATGCGTTTTATTTTTTAACGCTTCTTGTAAATGTCGCAATTTGAATATCAATACCGATGTCAAGGTATTCAGTATTTGGTCCCTCTCAGAATACATGTGTGCCTATACAAGGTAATTACCAGTTTCTCTGGTATTCCGTAATAATCTTTCATGTAGCCTTTCATGGACTCCCCTTCGTACCACAGGTGTACTGCTCTCGCAGTCTACAACTTAACTCTTCTAATATGATCTGTTTCCTATGTAAACTTTCTATGCTCACTGTTAAGTGGTCTCCTCGCAGTCACCTGTCTAATCCATCTTTCTGTCGTCTAAGAATTTCCCCTAACGAACTTTATTCGTCAAATACTCTCGTGAACTACCTCCCCTTTTCTCCTCTTAAGTTAAGAGTTCATGTTCGCATCCATTAATAAAACTGAAGAATAGAGTCATATATATCCCAGTTTTATGATTTTGAAAGAAGTTGGTACAACAGCATCCCAGTAATGCATAATAGCAGCATTCCAGAATTTAGCTATTTTATTTATTATGTTGGCTCTCATTCTTTTCTAATTATTTTGTTCGTAGGGTATTTTACTCTGAAACTCAGCCACTTCTTTCAAATAGTTCCCTTATTCCGCATTATCTGCCACGTTTCCATTATATAATATTTTCTATGGTTAACTTATACTGAATTTTATTTGATCTTACTGTCCGGAATTCCAAATGTTTATTATTACTCATTAGAGTGTCCGTGTTGGGTTTCTTAAAAACTTCCTCGTTCTCGCCTAATATATACTTACAGGGGGGCTTAATTATTAAGTGGACTGCCTGGTCTTCTTCTTCCCAGGTTGATAGCAAAATATCTGCTTGGTATCCGTGCTCTCATTCGATGAACTGTTGCAATCAATCTTCCTGATAATCGAAATTGTTTTCGAAGGTTCCATATACCAAGTAAATGGACATAATACATTATAAGGGAAATTAAGAAGATTGGTAATGGGAATAAGCTTATGCAATAAACCTTTTTACAAGCAAATAATATCAAAAATTGCAAAAAGCTTATACAAAACACTCAATAGACCAGTAATGTAAGGCAAAAGGTACCAGCAGTAATGGGAGAGAATAGTAATGCAAGGAATTATAATTAATACAATTTAAAGAACTATTTGCAAGTTCAACTCTTATAATAAAATGCTACTCTAGTTACCGTTTAAGACTGAATGAATTTAGCTGTACTGTGTATTGTAATCAAATAAATAATAGTTTTAAAAAACTAAAAAAAAACACCTTATTAGAAACCGACTAAAGATGAAAAATAATATTAATTTCCACACGCTTGGGATAAATTAAAGTGGTTAAAAAAAATCTCTCCAACACATATGAAAATACGAGAGTTATCACAAAATAAAATAATTTCCATCAAAGCGTGGGGGGGGGGCTTTTTATGATTTTTACATGTTCTCTTAGAGACTTTAATTTTACCAATATGTGTTTATGATCAAATATATTCATATGATTAGACAACCCACCTTTTGATGATAAAAATGAGTTTCCTTTTTGTTGATAACTCTAGTTTTTTTATATCTGTTGGAGATGACTTTTTCGTTGATCACTTTAAGGTTTATCCCAAGCGGTGGAAAGTAAAATTATTTTGCATTTTTAGCGCGGTTTCTAATAAAGCGTGATTTTAAGTTTTTTAAACGATTATCTAATTTTTTATTTTTTTAGTTTTAATATTTTACAGAATAGAGAAAATGTAAATCTTTAAACTCGATCTATAATATGAGCAAAAGTAATCTCATCTAAAAACAAATCCCCCAGATGGATTTGAACCAGCGACCTAGGGATTACTGAAAATTAATACCACAGAGTTGACCGGTCTACCACCGAGCTCTTACAACGATGACTAAAATCAGCTAGTCCGCACCTATTATACCAGTGTTTTCTTTATTTGATTTCCGATGACTCTGGCCAGGATTTTATAAAATAAATATATTATTGTATTGTCATGGGTCCTTTATAAGTATAAAAAGTTTCAAGTCGCTCCATTGATTTAGTGGGTTAAATCGCCTTGAATGATTCCGTTACATAGATAAAAGAATAGATAGTAGATGAGAGATAGAATGATAGATTAATAGATAATATATATATAGATAGACAACAGACAGACAGACAGAAATACAAGCACGATAGATAGATAGATAGATCGATACTATATAGATAGATAGATAATAGATAAGATAGATAAGACAAGATGATAGATAGATGATGAAGATAATAGATAGATAGATAGATAGATAGATACATAGAGAGATAATAGATCGATAGATCGATAGACTACGATAGATAGCTCTATCGATCGCTCGCTCGCTCATCGCTAGCACTCGCTCGATAGACAGCAAGACTAGATAGAATACAGGTCAAGCCTAATATAAAGCTTGTAATATGAATAATATTATTTTTTTTGGTCGACCAAAATAACTTAATACGCTAATCATACAGGACAAGTCAAAATTTCAGAAAGTTATTATGTGAAATATAAAGAACATATAATGTGACATATGTAGTAAGAAAGGTAAACTCTCAGAAGTTTTTTTTTTCAACACATCACAAATAATCCACGTGAGCACCTTGCTTAACATGACACATATCAAGCCGATATTCTATCTCCTGCAAAACTTTCTGTTGCATGTCACGGTCAATATCAGCAATGGCTGCTGTGATGCGGGCACACAGATCACCCGTGTTTTTGAAGTGGTGGTACGTAAATTTGATCTTTTACAAAACCCCACTGGAAGGAATCACGCGGTGTCAAGTCGGGAGAACGAATGAGAGGTCGATCCCCTAGAGATGCAGGTCGATTCTCCAGAGATGCAGGGCCTATCCAACGTTGTATCAATGCCTCATTGAGGTACACAGTACGTTCATGGAAGAAAAAAGGCCCGTAAATATTTTCATGTTAAATGGCACAACATACATTTATTTTGGGATACATCACTTTAGTTTTCAAGAGATTCATGGGAATCAGTAGTTCCCCAAATCCTTACGTTGTGTCTATCCACTTTTCCTAAAAGACTGAAAGTCTATCCATCACTGTAAATGAACTTCTCATCCTCTTTCATTAATTCGAGAAATCATCACAGACGGTCACGCGCAAAGTATAAGACATTATTTTAACGGTTTGAAACCAGTTCAAGCGATAAGATTTCATTTGTAAACGGAGAATCCGCCCTACAGTTTTCTGTGGATGTTGAAGTTCTCTCGGTGCCGGGTACCATATTTCAGTGGACTTCGCACGAAACGTGCCCGAACTTATTCCACTCTCTCTTCTCCAGTCGACGGACGACCAATTCGACAGTTTTTATAGATGCAGCCCGAATCTGCAATTGTGTGTACCACTTACGAAAGTCTTCCCAGTAGGTGGGGTTCTCTGTTATGTGATACGCCCCACATTTTGTCATGATGAGACGTAATGAACTATCATTCAAATAAAGATCTGGTAGAACTGCACTAAGTCCCTATCGGTAAAGGGAGACAGCTCATAATTTGTCATGCAGGTTATGCAAAATCTGGATTCTTACAAAAGAGTAAATGGGTCTTTCGTTGTCAACCACAGAACATAAAGTTAGATTAGCATTATGAAATGAATGCTGATAGTTTTAAATATATATCCTTAATAGATTTTAAAGTATATTTTAATCGAAGAGATAAATGGATAATCATTATATTGAATAATATTAGCTATCATACCAAACTCATTAACAAACTTTCTTCTACAATTTCTCGAAAACATAAAATGCAGAAATTGTTACAGAATAATATTATATCATTTACTATAAAAAGGAAATCATTTCGGAACTTAAGAAAATATATACGAGTATACTTATTCTACTTCAAGGTCAGGCTGTAAGCCTGTGCTGACTCAAAGCATATCCTTCCATCTGGTCATGGGGAGTCGAACGGAAATGGACGTAAACGAGTAATATATTCTCTCCAGGTTAAATTACCAAAACGTCGCAGCGAAAGCTTGGTAGTGAGACTGTCATTTCAAAGTCTCCACGCTTACTTCCTATTGTACTAACCCGTAATAGAAGGATTAGGTTACATTAGACGAAATTTTCGCAGAAAGGAGGCATTTTCCGCCAAACCACTGTCAATACAAACCAATTAAATTAATTTGAGCCACAGTTAATGTATTTCGGCTTGTGGATGTTGAGAGGTTGATGCAACAATAGTTTGATAACATAAAAGTATAGGACTGGGTAAGTTGTGTTGCGCACACAGAAAATCTACAAGTTCTTTGTATAGAAGTGGCAAGAGACAAAGAAGTGCAGAATCTTACAATAAATCTTGAGGACAGTGATTCTAACGTAAGTGATCAAGATACGGATGAAGAGGATGGGGAAGACGTAAGCGAGGATTGCGGTACCTTTACCTGAATAATGCAGGGATGATATTTCGTATTTATCCATAGAATTAATGTCATATTAAATAAATAGTTCTAGAGAGAATTGTATTGATATAGTTAATTAAATAATTGATGCAATATACATAAAAACTTATGACAGGAAGTAGAAAGCTGTGAAATTTTTATTAATTAACTGTAGGTAGTGTTTCTACCAGTCTACATACATGTTGGAAACCTATTTTTGAAATACCTCTCAAAACCACCTCCAAGCCTTCACTACTGTTTCTCAATGGAAATCGTCCCCCGCGAAGGTTTTTATTTTCAGGTTAAGAAAAAACCACACGGGGGTAAATCCAGATTATAGGGAGGGTGAGAAGCACACTTCACAGGGAGGGTGAGAAGCACACTTCACAGGGAGGGTGAGAAGCACACTTCACAGGGAGGGTGAGAAGCACACTTCACAGGGAGGGTGAGAAGCACACTTCACAGGGAGGGTGAGAAGCACACTTCACACCGGGAGGGTGAAAGCACACTTCACAGGGAGGGTGAGAAGCACACTTCACAGGGAGGGTGAGAATCACACTTCACAGGGAGGGTGAGAAGCACACTTCACAGGGAGGGTGAGAAGCACACTTCACAGGGAGGGTGAGAAGCACACTTCACAGGGAGGGTGAGAAGCACACTTCACAGGGAGGGTGAGAATCACACTTCACAGGGAGGGTGAGAAGCACACTTCACAGGGAGGTGAGAAGCACAATCACAGGGAGGGTGATAATCACACTTCACAGGGAGGGTGAGAAGCACACTTCACAGGGAGGGTGAGAAGCACACTTCACAGGGAGGGTGAGAAGCACACTTCACAGGGAGGGTGAGAAGCACACTTCACAGGGAGGGTGAGAAGCACACTTCACTTTGATTTCTACAGGATAATCAGTCATTATATTTACGATATGAGGTCTCGCTTTATCGTGATGCATCATCCAGCTTGTTGAACGGAAATGAGACGATATTTGACCTTGCAGAGTTGTCAGGACATCTCTATAGTATTGGTCGATTATTGTGTGGTGGGTGCAGATACGAAATGCTGATAAATCATTTCATGAATAAAAAAATCATAAAATTCCCATCAAATGAAACAGCTTTTGCTTTTTGGGGGATTGATGACGAAGGAGATTTCCACACAGATATTTGCTGTTTTGCTGTCAGATTTGAAATGCTGGAAAAGTGGATAGACACAACGTAAGGATTTGGGGAACTACTGATTCCCATGAATCTCTTGAAAACTAAAGTTATATATCCCAAAATAAATGTATGTTGTGCCATTTAACATGAAAATATTTACGGGCCTTTTTTCTTCCATGAACGTACTGTGTACCTCAATGAGGCATTGATACAACGTTGGATAGGCCCTGCATCTCTGGAGAATCGACCTGCATCTCTAGGGGATCGACCTCTCATTCGTTCTCCCGACTTGACACCGCGTGATTCCTTCCAGTGGGGTTTTGTAAAAGATCAAATTTACGTACCACCACTTCAAAAACACTGGGTGATCTGTGTGCCCGCATCACAGCAGCCATTGCTGATATTGACCGTGACATGCAACAGAAAGTTTTGCAGGAGATAGAATATCGGCTTGATATGTGTCATGTTAAGCAAGGTGCTCACGTGGATTACTTGTGATGTGTTTAAAAAAAACTTCTGAGAGTTTACCTTTCTTACTACATATGTCACATTATATGTTCTTTACATTTCACATAATAACTTTCTGAAATTTTGACTT
Organism: Diploptera punctata; assembly: GCA_030220185.1. Lineage (NCBI taxonomy): Eukaryota > Metazoa > Arthropoda > Insecta > Blattodea > Blaberidae > Diploptera > Diploptera punctata. The sequence goes on from JASPKZ010000249.1 coordinate 7,661, forward strand.
GTCCTGTATGATTAGCGTATTAAGTTATTTTGGTCGACCAAAAAAAATAATATTATTCATTATTACACGCTTTATATTAGCTTGACCTGTATCTATCTATCTATCTATCTATCTATCTATCTATCTATCTATCTATCTATCTATCTATCTATCTATCTATCTATCTATCTATCTATCTATCTATCTATCTATCTATCTATCTATCTATCTATCTATCTATCTATCTATCTATCTATCTATCTATCTATCTATCTATCTATCTATCTATCTATCTATCTATCTATCTATCTATCTATCTATCTATCTATCTATCTATCTATCTATCTATCTATCATCTATCTATCTATCTATCTATCTATCTATTCATCTATCTATCTATCTATAAAGGAGAAGAGCTATCTATCTATGCTTATCTATCTATCTATCTATCTATCTATCTATCTATCTATCTATCTATCTATGTAACGGAATCATTCAACGCGATTTTAACCCACTTAAAATCAATGGATCGACTTGAAACTTTTTATACTTATAAAGGACCCATGACAATACAATAATATATTTATTTTCTAAAATCCTGGCAAGAATCATCAGTAAATCAAATAAATGAAAACTGGTATAATAGGTTGCGGACTAGCCGACTTTTTAGTCAATCGTTGTAAGAGCTCAGTTGGTAGACCGGGCAACTCTAGTGGTATTTAATTTCAGTAATCCCTAGGTCGCTGGTTCAAATCCATCTGGGAGGATTTCTTTTTAGAAGAGTATTACTTTTAGCTCATACTACAATAGTATCGAGTGTTTAAGATATTTACATTTTTATCTTATTCTGTAAAATATTAAAACTAAAAAAATAAAAAAATAGATAATAGTTTTAAAAAACTAAAATAACACGCTTTATTACAAAACCGAGCTAAAAATGAAAAATAATTTTAATTTCCAACACGCTTGGGATAAAATTAAAGTGATCAACAAAAAAGTCATCTCCAACAGATATAAAATAAAACTAGAGTTATCAACAAAAAGAAAATAATTTTACCATCAAAAGCGTGGGTTGCTCTAAATCAATTAATATATTTGATAATAAACACATATTGGTAAAATTAAAGTCTCTAAGAAGAAAATGTAAAAATCATAAAAAGCCCCCCCCCCACGCTTTTGATGGTAAAATTGTTTTATTTTTGCTGATAACTCTAGTATTATTCTAGATGTGTTGGAGATGATTTTTTTGTTAACCACTTTAATTGTATCCCAAGCGTGTTGGAAATTAATATTATTTTTCATCTTTTAGTTCGGTTTTCTAATAAAGCGTGTTGTTTTAGTTTTTTAAAACTATTATTTATTTTGACTTACAATTACAAAGTACAGCTAAATTTCATTCAGCTCTTAAACGGTAACTAGAGTAGCATTTTTATTTTAAAGAGTAGTTGCAACTTGCAGTAAATAGTTCTTTAAATTGTATTAATTATTAATTCCTTGCATTACTATTCTATCCCATTATCTCAGTTGAACCTTTCGCCTTACAGCTACTGGTCTATTGAGTATTTTGTATAACCTTGTTTTTGCAATTTTTGATATTAATTTGCTTTTAAATAAGGTTCTATTTGCAATATAGCTTTATTCCCATTTACCAATCTTTCTTTAATTTCCCCTTATAATGTATTATGTCCAGTTACTTTGGTATATGGAACCCTACAGAAAACAAAATTTCCGATAATCAGTGAAGATTGATGCAACATGTTCATCGAATGGAGAGTCACAGGATACCCAAGCAGATATTATGCTATCAACCTGCAGGAAGAAGAAGACCAGGACGTCCACTTAAAAACACTTTTGGATGGTATTTCTATTGAGACCGAAACAGGTCAACAAATATCCTAAATTCGTGAATAAACTATGATGGTGATTTTTTCCCCGAGAGGTGTTCAGGTGCAGTGATATTTTATGGCATATGTAGGACCCTAGTCTTAGGGTAAGACGACCTGTTTGGAGAGGGATTTTAATATTTGGACCACCCACATACTTTTTGATCACACAATGTCATGAAGTGGCTTCCAGAATGAGTGATCAGCTCAACGTTAGTACTAATCCAAGATAACACAACATTAAGAAGAAACATACCAATCACATTCACATTTAAATTAGACCTGGCTAAAATGGTAATGGTGACTATAATGACCATATGATGTACGGTGATAGTTAATGACATAAAGTTTCCTGACATTTGTTTTACAGATGAGGAAAAATCCCGGTAGCATTCGTCACGCAGGAAACTTGTCTGGAACACGGGCCCGGTGCGTGAAGGCAGCGACGCTACCCCGAGACCACAATGGTAGGCTCCATATATTATTGTAATTAGTAATATGTTATTATACTATATATAACGATTAGTAAAGTGGGTTCGGGTTATATACGGTAACTCCATTGTACTCATATTGCTCGCCTTTACTTTGTGGAATGAATGAGATCAAATATACTCTAAGGTAGCCATGTCATAGTTCAGAGCTCCTAGTTCCGTGCGGAACGCGGTGCTAACTCTGGAGTATGCATTTGTATCACCTTCCAACTTCTCCGGCGGGACCTGTACGAAAGCATACCATTGTCACGAACGCATATAACTAGGGAAAGGATTTTGAGGTGCAGCACTTTCAAAAAATATAGCTCTTTTCATACCAATAGTTCAATATATGTATTTGGTGGGCTGAAATGAAGCGAAATGAACTCAATTTGTTGCACCTTTTTGCACATTTTTCGTGAGATTACTACATTTCACTCCTTTTCCCCTCTAGTTTTATGCTTCAGCACCTTTTCCTCCACTCTTCTCTGTGTTTTTAAAAGATAAGACATAAAAATGTATATTCTTTCTTCTTGAATTGAACGGCTTTTTAAAATCTTAATCAGATACATATTAAAATATAATTTATGTAATTTATACCCCAGGAACAATGGTCACTCTGCAGTGTGAAGTCAACAATAGTATATAATATATATTAAAATAAAATTTATGTAAACCACCAGTAATTTATATCCCATCAATAATGGCCAATCTACAGCTTAGAAGTCAAATTTCAATTTCAACAGTGTTGCTGTAACAATTTAAAATACGTTTAGTACTGGCAATAATTTAACAGTTTTCTATCTACAAAGTTGTTGTTGGCTGTGTTTTACTAGTCTGAACCACAACGTACTTTTATTAGTATTACAACTGTGTTTTCACAACAATAACATGGCGAATGCTAAGAAGGATAAGTTGTATGCACTTTAAGAATTCAAAACGCATTTTATCGAAACGGATGGCATCATTCTTCGATGTTCCATCTGCGAAGTAAATATTGCAATGAACTAAATAACTATGAATTATCTCTTATGGACTCTATAAAGAAAAAAAAATGGTGCACAATTATATGCGTAGTATATAAACTGAGTTCGTGTAACTTGTTTAAACCTTAATTTAATTATTTCAGCAACTCTTTTTTGCACCTTTTTGTATGTATTTTCTGAACTTTTTCCCCCTTTTACGACCAAAATTTGCACCTTAAAGTCCTTTTCCTATTTATAACAGAAGGAATCGAAATATAAAACAACGCACAAAGCAGGAGTGATGCATTTATTGATAAATACTATTATCTGGTTTACAGTGTTAAATAATACCTCAAAAGATTGTAATCTGCAATATTTAATATTTGCCGGAACAAAACATTCAGAACCAACAGGCCTCTACGTAAAACAAAACAAAAGATGAGAATACGTTTAATATGTCCATGTATGTCTATACCGTTTTAACAAACATGGTTTAATATTTCTTGGTAAAGTGTGTTCCCACTACAGGCCTCAGGAGGCCCTTGGGGTAGTAGGAGGTTAAGGCTCCCACTTTTCTGGTCAATCGACACTCGATGTCAGCCGGGTTGTCAGTCCTGCGTGACGGCCGCATTTATACCAGAACAAGCGTCTGGTACTCATTTCCGTTAGAGGCTGATTCGAGTCCAGGGCATAGTGCCGCCAGAAAGTTTGGGTCAGTTTAAAAATCCTGACCCCACCGGGACTCGAACCCACGTAGTGTAGTGCCTTAACCACCACGCTACGGCGTTCTTGGTGCAGGAAAAAGTAAATGGGTATTGCTCCTACTGGAGGAAAATAAATCACCTTTTTTTTAAGGTGCTACTTTCCGGGCATTCCTACTTGACACTTGACTTTTTTTTATTTTACCAATTTAATATTAAAAATATAAAATTAGTACCTGATAGACCAGTCGTCCTCAACTAAAATAAAGTTCTGTTTGAAAACTTTGTCAAGTAGTTAAACATATGAAGGCCTTTCAAAACCATGTTTCATCTTCTGCATTTAAACTGTTTCTAATGTTGTTGAATAAGTTGTACATCGGGTTCAGGTCTGCGGGCGTGTTTTTGTTGAGAAGTGTGTGTTCTCATCTTATATTAAAATTGCTATGTCTTATAGGTTGTTAAACTTCATGTTGTTATTCTCTCTGTGTAATATTGACACAGTATTATCGATTTTGTCGAACTGATGACTCGTTTCTGGTATATGTTTGGCAAAACTTGATTTTTCTTCGTTATTAATGGATTTTTGAAAGTTTTCAGTGTATCTTGTGTTAAAAATTCTTGTTGTTCTACCGATGTAAAACTTGTCATAATTGTTGTACTTTACTTTATAAACGCCTTTATTTTAGTATTTATTTGTTACCTCAGTTTTGTTTGATACGATGTTGTTGAGTTTGTTATTAGTTTTAAAGACGATTTTTATGATTTTGTCTTGTTTCTTAATCGAATTTACTAATTTAACCGTTTCAAAATTGGGAGAGATATTCTGTGCCAAACCAATACGATTCTTGCAAGGCATCCATGCTGGAAGTAGCCATGCCCATCACTGTGAAACTGAACCGAATCACCAGGTAGCGTTACCTGTCCAGTGGGGTACTCCGGGAGCATATCGGAGCGCACCGTCTCAAAGAGCTCGTGTTTTACATCGCTGCTCTAAGGTGATATGTAGGGCCGCATGCAAATACATTAGTCTCTACACAAATTATTTCCAATCACCGGTGAGCTGACTTTCCGTGAGCAAATGCAAAGATCGAATTAGCTACCCACTAACTGGTCATGCATGAAAGTCGTTTTCGTAATATTGGCAAGAAATTATCCACAATTCTCAGCGATAAAAGCACTTCCGTTATTTTCGTCTGCTAGAGGAACGCATTTACGCTTGCGTCCCGCAAATTAAACCGTATACGACGACGTCTGCGTCGCGCGATATTACGCCGATTCTCCTGTTCTTCCAGTTGAATTCTTTGGAAGACTCTATCAAATTCCTCTTCTCCCCGTATACCGAAAACATAAACGAAGTCATCAAGGTCCGACATCTTGGATAAAGCAGCAAGGTGCGCGGCAAGGTTTCAAACTACATCGGTTACCATCGGTTCCCATCGGGTTGCTCACGATTCGTTCTCTGTAAAGTTACCTCGCCAGGTAGCTTAGGAATTTCGACAATTATTATCGCATGAACAGATTTTTGAGTACGCAAAAACGTCTTTGTATGCAACGTTTAGAGCAGAGAACGACTTTTACGGTCTAATGCGTAGCCTGTTATATATTCCTGGTTCAACACACCAAGCATTCACATGCACGACTCTTACTCAATTTATGTGTGCTGGGCACAAAAGGCTTCGAAATCCTCCATTTGGGCTTATTCCATTCTAAGTTTACACACAGGCTCGGAGTCATGAGGAATCACTTGAATGTGCCCAATTACATCATCATTACTACATATTTTAAAAGCTTGTGGTTTTCTAAACCAGACTATTTTTTTTTTACCTAACAAGTTATTATATGAAATGAAAGAATGTAAACTATATTACATGATGGTAAAGGAGGAGGAGTGGAGTATGAAATTTGGGAAATAGGAGAAAACCCCGAAAAATCCTGATGTGGCCTTCCGGAACTGCGAGAATTTGAACCTGAGATCCCAGTGGGGGCAGTCGCGCGTGCTAGTCATGCATCCATCGGGTCGGCTATGTACAATAAGCTGGAAAAATGTTATCACCCGACTGCATAAGTATTATTTGTGTTCAACGCGAATTCTTGGTTCATATATCCCCCGTATTTATTTCATCCATTTGTTCTCTTAATTCATATAAGTATGTTGTAATCTTAGAGCAGATAGTATTATCGCCTGCTATACTCCCTCTTAGACATTTTTAATCCAAACACTTAAATATTATAATATATCGAGCGTATGCCACGTTTTTCAAGCACGAATATGCAGTATAAAGTTATGTAATGTTGAAAATAATGTTTTGAATGTGTCATTCCCAACAAGTTAGACTTATAAATCTACCAGTATGAGGTTCATTAATGTTGTTCATGACTTGAGGAGATTTAGTGATAAACACAATGACTCAGGAGCATCTTCAAACTCAGGTTATGTAACAAAGAACGCAATAAACCGGAGTTACATTCTATTTATCGTCATTATTGCTTGTTATTAATTTATAGTAACATTATTATTTTATTATTAGTAGTATTATCATCATCATCATCATCATGATCATCATATGATCCGATAGCATTCTTTAACAATGTTGAGCCCATCTTGTCTTCGGTCTCCAACATTTATTCTACCCTTTGGGTTGTAGATTTAGGTATATGGTCGGTTTTCATTATTTGTGTATGTCGTTTCCAATAATTTCTAACTAACTAACTAACTAACTAACTCACTGGCACTATCAAACCCGTAGGTTCATGGCAGCGCGGGCCTAAGCTCTCCATACATCCCTATCCCGAGCCAATGTTTTCCAATCGTTCCCTGTATAATCTACTTCCCTCAAATCATAGTTAATGCTATTGTCCCACCTCATTCTTGGTCTACCAACTGGACATCTTCTCTCTGGTTTTCCTATAAGAAGCTTCCATGCACGTCTTTCATTCTCCATTCGTGCCACATGTCCTGCCCATCGAAGTCTACGAGACTTAACTGTTCTCATTATATCTGACCATATAATTCATTGTTATGCAGTCTTCTCCATTCACCTGTCTGTTTATCTCTATTTTCTCCAAAGAATTATATTCTCAAATACTCGTAATCTCCGTTCCTCCCATAAAGAAAGAGTCCGTGTTGGGCATCCATTTAATATAACTGATAGAATAATAGTTTCATATATTTTCATTTTTACCTTTTTTGAAAGGAGTTGGGAAGTTAAGAGTCTCTGTAATGCATAATAGCACGCATTTCCAGAATTGAGCCTATGTTTGATTTCCTTGTGCATCTCATTCCTGTTTTAAATTGTTGTTCTTAGATATTTGAAATCAGCCACTTCTCAAAATTTCCCTCATTTGTTATTAGCTGTCCATTTCCATTATATAATGTAATTTCTATGTGTGACCATGTATTTAGTTTTATTGATATGTACTTCCAGTCCCAATTGCTTAGTGTTACTCAGTAGTGTGTGCGTGTTGACCTTTAGTATCTCCTCGCTATCGCCCAATAGTACATCATCAGCATAAACTAACAGCTTATTAATACCATTGAGTTGAAGGCCTTCTTCATCCTCTAAAGGTTTCATGGCATGTTCTATTACAAAATTAAATAGTAGAGGAGATAGTGCATCTCCTTGCTTCAACCCATTGTGGATTTCAAAAGTATCCGAAAACTGTTTGCCTACACGCACCTTACTCTTTTTGTCATTTAGACACATTCGTATAAGTCTAACAAACTTTTCAGGAATTCCGAACTCCAGCATGATACTATAAACTTCTCCCTCTTAATTGAATCGTATGCCTTTTGAAGTCCTCCAATCATTTCTACTTTGTTTTATTCTGTCTATCAATTTAAAGATATTTATTTCTCTCATTATATCTTAAAGTGAAAGTAAAGTGATCCCACAACAGACCCGGAGGCCCTTGGGGTAGTAGGAGGTTAAGACTCCCACTTTTTCTAGACAATCGGCACTTTATGTCAGCCGGGTTGTCAGCCCTGCGTGACGGCCGCCTTTACCCCCAGAACAAGCGTCTGGTACTCATTTCCGTTAGAGGCTGAGTCGACCCCAGGGCCATGGTGCCGCCAGAGGGTTTGGGTCAGTTTAAAAATCCTGACCCCAACGGGACTTGAACACTCGACCCTCTGGCTTGTAGCTCAGTGCCTTAACCACTACGCTACGGCGTGCCCCCCATTATATCTTAATTTTTTATTTTAATCCAGTGAGTTATACCCTGCAACAGATCTCAAAAATATCATTTCCGCTGTTTCAATTCTCCATTCCTCTTTACTTTTCAATACTCAATACTTTGTACCATAAAGCAACGTTGCTACTGCCAATTTGGTTTTCTTTCTGGTATTTTTAGGGACGTATTAATAACGCCGCATACTAACTAATTTATTGATTTTGAATACCTTCATTCCTCATACCGACATAGCAAATGTTGCAGTCGAGGTAATTGAAATTATTATTCTGTTCGATTATTTTGCGATCCAATACTAATTTTTCTCTCATTATTATTGTTATTATTATTCGTGTTGTTGTTGTTGGGACATACCTTAGCGTAGATAATTAAGACAATACACTATAAGCCATATGGTCGCGGATTCGATTCTTGATGGGAACACGATTTTTACGCTAGTCTATATTTTCTAATGTTACCATGGTCTTACTGAAGACTCAACATCTAATGGAAATGAGTTCCAGAAAAGAGTACTGGGAAGTAAAAGCGGCTGTCGTGGAGGTTTGACAATCCGGCTGACATCTCTTATCGATTAATTATCAAGGAAGGTGGAAGCTTTAACGTCCTCTACCGTAAGGGCCTCCTAGACCTATAGTAGGACCATCCATCCATAGTAATTCTGCCCGAAGGCAGGTCCTTTACTGCAATCATAGCATTTTCATGCTATGCTTGCAGCTTTACTAGGGAATTGTAGGTGTGGTAGCTTCCCGTTGCTTTCCACACCGATGATGATGATGATGATGGCCATTTGATTTCGGGGACCGTTTGGGTCTTAAAGCTTTCCTAACATTTGTCTTACAGGTGAGGAAAAACCCCCATAAAAACCTCACCCAGAAAAACTGCCACGACCGGGGATCGAACCCTGGCCCGCTGCGTGACAAGGTAGCACGCTACCTCTAGACCACATCGATGGACGATCATTATATTTTATATTAAAATTTTGTAGATAAAACACACTACTTGTAAACATTATTATATGCTGATGACATGTAAGTGCTATGACTGCAGTGAAAGACCTGCCCGTAGGCAGAATTATTACGCATGGACACACACACGTATATATATATATATATATAATGTGTATATCGCCGTATCAATAGCCGAGTGGTTAAGGCAGAGTTACGGGACTTGCGCAGGTTCGGTTTTCCATGCGGGAATAAATTTTGTCATGGAATTTCGGCTAGTATGGGAACGGTGCCCACCCACCATCGTAAGGCATTTGGATAGCTACAATAGGCAGATGCTCCAGGTTCAGAAAACCAGCTATAACGGCTGGGGAATCCAACATGCTGACCACATGTCACATACGCAGTTGTTGGATGTTCGTCTACCTCTGTGATTAACACATGTGAATGTGATGCCAAAAATCCGGCTGGTGGATCAATTTTCGATGTTGCGCAACGAAACTCAATACGCCTACATGCTATTAAAATAAACCAAAGAAAGTATTAACAAAAATCAGCGCAATTTATCAATAGAAGTGGAGATTTTTCTAAAACCCAAAATAAAAAATTGGCTCTATCAACCCTCATATCTGGTTCGTCTGAATGTATGCTATATAATTCCTTAAATTGGTGACGTTTCCTACAAGACGCATTAGTTTAATTTACTTAATATTTTTGATGAAGTAATGGAACAATAGGTGTCATATTATACAACAATATGCAAATAGATAATAACTTAGGTAACGCATGATTGAATTTCAATGCAGTCCGACATTAGAAATAAGTTGGCATGAGAAAATGAGTTTCTCCAATTTAACAAAATAGGAACACTACTATCAGAGGAAAACTTGGAGTAGCAAGTTTAAATGAAGATATCCAAAGATACCAACAAGAATGGAAAAATCATCTGAGAAGAATGGCAAAGAATAGACTTCCAAAATTGGCATTCCAATATACCCCAACTGGACATAGGGACCAAGGAAGACCAAAACATCGGTGGAAAGATCAAGACCATCTTCGCTAGGTTTACCGTACAGGCCACATGGCCTAAAACGAATTTGTTCATGATGATGATGAACAAAATAAATATATATTTCATTAACCAGACAAAATGGGACCATACATACCACTTGATGAGGAATTTGTTTAGTTTACTCTGTTCCTGTGTTACGGACTATTTTGTTTGCTTCCTTGAATGTGACAGTCCTAATAGAGATTAAGGAAAATTGTGGAAACCTATTGTTAGTGAAACATTTCAAATAACGCATGACAACCTAATATGACGCTGGGGTAAACCATTGTTTCATTATTATGTTTGCAATGCGTGTAATTGTGAAGGTTAAACACGTCGGAAGTTGTGGCAAATTTATGAAGGAAAATATACTATCCTGTCCAATATACGCAAGAATCTGAACATTATAATGCAGTAATGTATCAACATGGAGCTCTTTATGAACTCAGTTTAATAAAGTTAAAATTTAAAGCTTTTGTAAAAAATCTGAAAAAGTGTATTCAGAGGCTTGATTTTCTTTTAAGCACAGTGAATATATGATGCGGATTTACTTACTTTTACAACATAGACATACTCACAACTTTTCTGCCCTAAATCGTCCATCGACTCCGGCCGGGAGTGAACCCGAGAACTTGGAAATCAAAGACAAATGTTGTAATCGCCAGTACACCTTATTTCAACCATAAAATAGAGCATTTAAGTTTGTTTATTAAAATGCCGTATCAGTAGAAGTGTGGTTAGCGCGCGCGGCTGCCCCGACTGCGATCCCAGGTTCGAATACTGGCGGTTCAAAAATGATATTGATGGTGGCCATACCGGGATTTTTTTTTCGGTTTTTTTCAGGGTTTTACTGATTTCCGCATTTCATTCCACCAATACTCTCTATTCCCTTCATGATTTTTTCTCATTCATTCGTTTCATATCACATGTCATCTCATATCGTGTTAGAAAGATATTTGGTTGGAAATCCATAGGCGTAGAAAATATGTGGTTTCGGGGATCTGATGGAGGGGGCAACAGGGTGCTGCCTCATGTTTCCACATCTCAACAATAAAAATAGCGGGAGAGACCTACGGGAGGATTGTAATTCCTCTGCTGGCAAGATCCCAATCCAAAAATGGCGAAGTATAACCTGGTTATTCGGACCTGGAAGACGAACTACAACCTACATAACACCGTAGAATATAATTTAATTCCACTCATCTCCATAATATCAGGATAGCGCAATAGATATTTCAGATCTCCGCGCTCAGGACAGTCTCCCCCGAATAAAGAACTATAGAACTTTTTTTTAGGAATATTCCACAATACAGTGTTTCATCTTCAACCCAAAGTGATTTGTCGCCAGAGGTTCCTGTCTAATGCACCTTCTTCCATCATATCTCTAGCTTCCATACTTCTCTTCACTCCATCCATTCATCTCTTCTTGGCCTGCCTCTTCCACTTCATCCATTAGTAGTCTTGTTGGCATTCTCTCTTCTTCCATTTACATGAGGTGTCCATGCCATTTCAAACGTTTTTCTTCTATTTTTCCCAATGAATTTTTTTAACTTGCATAATTGCTCTTATTGTGCTGTTTTCTAACCATATCCCTTCTTGAAATTCTTGTCGATCGCCTCAAAAACTCCATGTCTACTGCTAACAGCTTGTTGGCTTGTTTTATACTTACTGTAACTATAGAACTACTTGTTATTCACCGCTGTGATCTCGGAGTAATGTATTTACCTTATAACAGAAGTTCAATTCCCGGTCAGGACAAGATTCCCGAGTGAATTTTCTTGAGATTTCTCCTCACCAGTAAGACAAATTTTGGGAAAAATTAAGGTCCAAAACATGGCCCCCGAATATCATCTTCCGTCAAAATCATTCATATAGTATTAGTCTTGTTTAGTATGGAATAATAAATGAACTGTCTTGCCTTAAAAGTTTGTGTTGTTTCGGATGTGGCTTGGCATTTAACTAATAACACACACATCCCAGGAGACCCTCCATGTGATTGTGTGATGAAAAACGTATATATGCCATTCAAAGTTTAAAAAAAAGTTTATCACGCAGGAATTTCGTAAACTAAGCGAATTCCTCAGATTCGAATTTATGATCCCATTTTGCTCTTTTATGGAATAGATATTTCTTTTGTTAAATTGGAGAAACTCAATTTTTGTATCAGCTTATATACAAAGTATCGGACAGCAGTGAAAAGAAATAATGTATAACCGTAAGTTATTATCTAAATGCATATTGTTTTTAGTTATATTGAGCTATTTGACACAAATTTAAATAATATTTAAATAATATCTACCTATTTACTTTTTGATCACATGATTAAAAATATTAAATAAATTAAACTAATGTTTCTTATAGGATACACAGTGAATTTAAGATTAATAAATAGCATGATATACATTGCATCAAATCAAACTTGGCTAGAGTCCATTTTTAATTTTGATTTTTAGTTAAACACTTCAAATGGTGGGAATTTGGTGTTTTTTTGTAGATTACCTTACTCGCTTTATTTAGTAACATAAACTGAATTTCGATGTTAAACATCGAAAAATGCGACTGCTAGAACGACTTTTAACTTTTTGTTTCTGTTGGACTTCTAGGGCTAATTGTCCGATTTTGCTCGTTAACGAAGTTTGATTTCGTTGAAACAACAATTGCGCTCGCTACAGCATTAACGGATTAAAAAAAACAAACAAACACACGCATATATTATTCTTCTTCTTGCTTCCAATGTAGACGGTTTGCCTGTTCTTCTTCAATAAATCGCCTCTACCTTAACTTACATATATGTTGGTCATGACCATTTATGTGTCTACTAGATACGGTCGGTGAAGATCCACAATTTTTAAAAATATTTTCTTAAAAATAACGTATGGAGCTTCACTCCTTCGGAATTTCCTAAAATCCTCCTCCGACAGGCCTGGATGGTGTGAAACATGTAAAAGTACCATATAAAGGAGAGGTTAACCTAAGGGAAAAGAGTTAAAATGTAACTAATATCTGAATGCTAGAAAAAGGTTTTGTAAATTGTAAATTCTGACAGGGCCATAGCTTAGCTGTGATTCCTGAAGAACGACATTGAAATGAGATGAAACACAAACCACACTTTCACTACATTGGTCTAGGGGTTACGTCACTGCTTGGGGCGAGCGGGACCGGGTTAAATTGACGGTCTGGACAAGTATTCTGGATGGGAATTATTTAGGGTTTTTCGCACCTGTAAGATAAACATTAGGAACTTTAAGGCCTAAATAATATCCAGCCATCATTATCACCCTATTATTTTCGCCTTATTTAGTATAAATATATCGTACACCTGGTTTTAAAAGTTAGTAGCCTATTGCGTAATTGAACTGAGTGTCACTGATTTCAAGAGACTCTACATACCTTTGTGTAACTATAAAAGTTCGTTACACATGAATTGTCTAAACTAAGCGAATACCTCAGCAAGTCTAATTTATGGTCAGTTTTTCTGGTTTGGGGAATTTTCTTCTCTTAATTAAATCGTAATTGTAAGTATTCAGTCATTTTGCAACAGAACAAACAAGGCGGACGCTAGATCTATTTCTGGTAAACCCTTATTTCTAATGGTAGGATTTTGCTGATATTCTGAGAATACCTTTCTCGTTTTATATCAATGACATATTCCGAGTTTTGTTGCGAAAAAACCGAAAATTGTTCTCGATAGAGTGATTTTTAAATTTTCAATTTGAGTTAACCCCCATTCCTAAGTCCAATTCTAATGATTAACGAATTCGACCTTACATTTCTTAATTGATCTTTATACAAATTTCGATCGCTGAAGCGTTAACGAACAAATACACACACAAAAACAAATAGATAGATAGATAGATAGATAGATCATCGATTGATTAATGTCTTTGACATAGTCCGATTCCTAATAGCCAGTTTGGTCGGTACATCCAATTTCCTGGTTGTAGATGTTTCTCCTTCATATATAAACATATTCCCTGACTCCAGGAGGTTTTAGGTCTTCCTCTGCTTCGTCTTCCCTCAGAATTCCATTCCAAAACAGATTTTGGTAGTCGATCCTCTTCCATTCGCTGGACATGTCCGTACCATCTTAATTGCTGAGTTTTAATATAATCTAAAATAGTGTCTTCAATCTTCATTTTCTCCCTTATAACTGAGTTCCTAATTTTTTTCTCTTCTTGAAATTCTTGCTGCCCTTCGTATAAAATCCATTTCCGTTGCCAAAAGGTACTTATTTGTTTTTGTTGTTAATGGCCAAAGTTCTGCTACATAAGTAATAATGTTTTTAACAATTGTATGATATATATTCATTTTATTTTTGTTACTTATATTTTTATCCCACAATATTCCATTGAGGCAAGCAATTGCAAATTTTCCTTTATTATTTCTATTTCTTATTTCCTCTTCATAACTCCCATTTTTATTTATTTCAATTCCTAAATATGTGATCTCACTACAATATTTTATTGTTTCTCCAGTCTCCAAAATTAAATTTTGTTCTGGTTCACCAATTGATAAATATTTTGTTTTTTTTAATGTTTACATTTAAACCCCATTATTCATATTCTTATATTAATTTTCTAGTCATATATTATAAATCTTCATAATATTGTGCAATTAACAATTGATCATCTGCAAAATGTAAGTTGTATAAAGTTTTGTTGTTTGAAATAGGAATTCCCATGCTTGAACATTTTCTCCTCCAATTCTTTAATATTTAATGTACATATGTTTTAAACAGAGTCGGTGATAGACAACAACCTTGAGGAAGACCTTTATTTATCTAAAACCCATGTGACAATTTACTGCCAATTTTATTTTTAGACATGCATTTGTCACATACATTCTGTATGGCTTCAATTATTATAGTCTTAATTCCCATACGTCTTCAAGCAATTCATAGTTTCTGTATAGGACATTGTCGTTTGATTTCTCTAGATCTACAAATAGTACGTGCAAAGGTTGTCCATATTGCATTTTCTTTTCTATTACCTGAGTAATGCAAAATGAATTGTCGGTTGTGGAACGACCTGCTCTAAATCCTAACTATATATATATATATATATATATCCATAGTAATTCTGCCCGAAAGCAGGACTTTAACTGCAGTCATAGCATTTTTATGCTATGCTTTGCAGGCTTACTAGGGGATTATAGGTGTGGTAGCTTCCCGTTGTTTTCCACACCGGTGAAGAATGATGATGATGATGGCCGGATGATGATCGAGACCGCCGTTGGGCCCTAAGATTCCTGACATTTGTCTTATAGGTGAGGAAAAACCCCAAAAAAAACCTCACCCAGGAGCCTGTCCCGAAAGGGAATCGAGCCCAGGGCCGCTGCGTGACAAGGCAGCACGCTACTTCGAGCCCACAGCGGTGAACACACACACACACACACATATATATATATATATATATATATATATATGATTAAGAATGTTTTCTTGGGTTTTCCACATCATTATTTCAAAGTTGACCTCTGGCCACTGATTCCGACGTTTCGGCATGATCCGTCGGAATCCGTGGCCAGAGGTCGACCTTGAATCCATGACACGGAAAACCCAAGAAAACACTCATACTTATATTCGCGATAATTACAATATAACATATATATATATATATATATATATATATATATATATATAGATATGTATGTATATATATAATATTATAATGATATTGTGCTTTTCATGATTTTTACATTTTCTTTGTAGAGACTTTAATTTTACCAATATCTGTTTATTATCAAATATATTAATTTATATAGAGCACCCCACGTTTTTTGATGGTATTTTTTTTCTTTTTGTTGATAACTGTAGTTTTATTCTATATGTGTTGGAGATGATTTTTTTTGTTGACCAATTTAATTTTATCCCAAGCGAGTTGGAAATTAAAATTATTTTTCATTTTTAGTTCGGTTTTCTAATAAAGCGTGTTGTTTTAGTTTTTTAAACTATTATTTAATCAATATTAACTGATCAGATTTCACTACTTCCGGTATCAAGTATCTGAAGATATCTAGAGAGGGGGGAAAAATCAGACATTTGAATCTACAGATGTTGCCAGAAGTAAAATTGTACTTAACATTTTGGAGCAGGAGAATAATTGTATATATCTAGGATGCAATATATAATATTAAAATTAAATGGATGTAAATGTCAAAATATCTTAATTTAAAAAAATAAGGTTAATAAATGATATTTTCTAGTTACAATATTTAAAAAATGTGTAAAACATTGGCCCTGCCAACTCTTTTGTATGATAGCGAAGTATGGACATTGAAACAGAAAAATATTCCGAAACATGATCTGCTGAAATTATATATCTTCGAGGACTACTGTATATACCATATTAGATCATAAAAAATTAAGATATCTTAAATAAATTCCACATGGAGCCTTTGGAAAACAAAATTTGTGACTATAAGTCAAGATGGATGTAGCATGTTCAAAGAATAGAAGATTAGAGGATACCCAAGCAAATGTTGAACTATCAATCTCTAAGATGAATAAGACCAGGATTTCACTCAAAATACTATACCGGAAGGTATTTCTGTTGAAACCAAAACAGGCCAACACATGGCTTAAATGCGTCATTTGACAATGAGGATGATGATAGTATCGAATATGTGTTGCAATATTAAAGTTATAATGTATAATTATTTATATATATATATATATATATATATATATATATATAACATAGAATTGAATTGAGTAGCAAAATAATATCATCGTTAAATTCCATATGGTGGAGTAAGCATATTTGGAAAGATACAAAAATATATATTGGTAAAACATTGGTGGAATCTGTTGCAATGTATGGAAATGAGGTATGGACAATCAATAAGTACTACATGAATAGACTAATAGCTCTAGAAATGGATTATTTACACAGAAGTGCCAGAAAGTCAAAATTAGAACATGTCACAAATAAGGAAATTAGAAATATAATGGAAGCAGAAGAAAGCATAATTGAAAGAATTGAGGAGAAGGAATTAAAGTGGTTAGGATATGTTTTAAGAATGAAAGATGGGCGAAGGCCAAAGCAACTATATCAATGGCATCCGACCAGAAGGAGGAAGAGAGGGAGACCGAAGTTAACATGGAAGGAAAACATGACAGTAATGCAAGCAAGAGAGCTAAGCATTGAAGGCGCCCAATATCGTAGGCTTTGGAGGTTTGGCACGGGAAGACGGCAGCAACTGTAAAAATCCGAAGAGAGATAGATATATGTAGGCCTAATTTTTAGGTCCATTTCCTCTACTTCTTAAAATATATACTTTTTAAGTTCATAATTGTTGTTTTATACCATTGAGGTTATAACAGTGTTTAAATTTTAAAAAAATGTGCCTTGTATACGAATAATTAGTTAATATAAATATTCACTTATTTATGTGAGTATAGTAAATATATTTATTATTAGTACTACCGTCTTCCTCAAGTATAATGTTTCTATCTAAAAGTTTCGTTGATTTCACTCTAGGCCTTTCGAAGCTTGTTTCATCTTCTATAGTTGTAGTAGTATTGATTTATCTGTATATATCTAGTAGAGGGTTCTGCTCGTTAGGCTCATTTTCGTAGGGAATGTTTGTATTCTTGGCCTCCTTGATAATTTCGATTTCTTCTAAAATGTCCATAGTACAATGTCAATTATACACAGAGAGAATAACAGACACAAAATTAACATTTTAGAAGAAATCGAAATTTTTAAGGAGGCCAAGAATACAAACATTCTCTATGACAATATGCCTAATGAACAAAACCCTCTACTAGACAATTACAGATAATTACATACTACTACAACAACCATAGTAGATGAAGCATGCTTCTAAAGGCCTAGAGTGAAAGCAACGAAAATTTAAAATAGAAACATTATAGTTTAAGAAGACGGTAGTATACAAGGTACAAAATTTTTATAATTTAACATTCTTAAAATATTAATCAAGTGTAAACCTTTCGGGACTTGTCCCATCATCAGCAGAAGGTAACAGTATATTGTCTCTGAAGGTAAGTGACAACATACTTGTTACCTTATGCTGATGATGGGACTGGTCCCGAGATATCTATAGTTGATTAATATTTTATATGTGTATTATCTGACGGATCTATAACGTACCTACTTTTAATATCGAGGCTAACGCCTCAACCAATTTTAGTATTAATTGTATTAATGTTAAGTAAATAGTTACTCAATTGTGCTCACGAGGGTAACGGATCGAGTTCCATCCAGACCCTCTACTTTCATACACTATCACACATTATGGCTGGAGGATTCCAATAGTTAAACATCGTTTAGTTTAGTTTATGTATGGATTCTGGATAAATTATAGTATTATAATTAGCTATATATATTGGAATTAAAGGCAGTAAAACTCTGTCTTTTACTCCCGCTCCCTCAAGTTAAAAAGGCTCAAAAGGAGTGCGGCCACGAGAAGCAAGTCTCGTTGTACCTGGAACAGAAGCTCGAGGATGAGAAGTTCACTGTATTCTTGCTGTGAATACTGAGGTTTGAAGTCATTGTAGTTAGTATTTGTTGCCACATAATCAATGATTATTGGCATGTAGGATACCGTACGTTTTTCATTAGCCCAAGGAATTCCTTTTTCCGTACAAACATTTTATGAGGTCTATTATTATTATTATTTTATTTTAATTATATTATTTATTATTTAGTATTATTATTCTTAGACTGAAATTTAAGTATATTAAAACATTTACATGTCATTCTATATGAAATTGACAAAAAAATTACAGTAAAACTTGTTTATTGCCAGCCAGCAGAGAGAAAGATGGAATAATGCGTAATTCTGTCCAATGTGTGAACAAATGTATTGGTCCCGGAGAAAATAATAGTAATTTTACATGTATTTATGGCATATTAAAACGGGAATCTGTCCTCCAACGCGGAATAAACGGAAAAGAAAAGAAGAATACATCTTACACATTTCATGAAAAAACGTGTAAAGCGGAAAGACAGAGAGAGAAACAAATTAGTTTCCACTTCATTGAATTCCCGTTAGGCCAAGAAATAAAGAATCATTCCTGCCGCCGCACAGTTGGGTAATTTGACCGATTAAGGTGGCCAAAAGTTGATTTTCTGAAATGTATTCTAGACAGGAAAAAAATAGCACATGGCAGAGCTGAATAAATCAGACGATAGTACGGTACCCAACTTTCATCTGTCAGTGTTACTTTGAGTCTGTATGACCAATCGAAAGTCGACTGTCTCTCATATTGCAAGTATATTTTCTCGACGCTCCTTCTGCAAGCTTATGTTTCACATAGATTATTGCGTATTAGAGAAAACATTTTAAGTGAATAGTTAAGGATTCTGATAAATCTGTAGCCTAAGTATTAACACATTTTAATTATTTTTATCCTCTTCATAACTATTTTGACTTAGATAAAACGTCTTCAAATAGGGCAATCTTTTCGTTATTTTCTCAAGTACATTTTAACAATCTGAGTATTTTAGTTATATTTCTGGGCATTTCCCGGGCACTTTCCTTTACTATGGTAGAAAGGTTAAAGTATTGGCTTCACGATTTCTTGAAAATCGATCGCGGAAATTCGCGGTTTTCCGTCAGATTCGGGTTCGTTTAGGTATTAGCAAAAAAGTTATATTTTATACCACGTGATTATTTCCATTTTAAAAGTCTCGAATTTTGTTTTAGAGTCATCGTGCATTAGTATAATGACCCGAAAAGTCTGTTTAACATTATGCAACAGCAAAATTTTCCGAATATTAAAAAAAAATTGTCAGGAAAATTGTCTTTTACACTATAAAATTTACTCATACCACATTTTATCTCCGAATTGAAAAGAAGGTGGATACCAGCACACAAGAAAGAGGAAACATTTCTTAAGAAAATTAGCAATTGGCATGAAGAGATATTCACAATTTTAAGGTAGTGACTCTAACAGGACGGCCGACGAAAACATTTCAGGATTTGAACGAGAGAAGCAAAAAGAGGAAAGCAGACGTTTTACATGCAAGTAGAGATACGGGTATCCAGACTTAAGCTGCACAAGCTAAGTTAGGAACAGCAGGAAGAAGAGATGGTTGTAAAATACACCGAAACAATCAATTCCCGAAAATGGGCAGGATAATTATAAGAGAACATACTGTCATAGTCTTCAGAAAGACACAATCATCAGCATTAAGAACATTGATCATGTTTGTTGAAGCTGGCTTTCTAAAACACAATCTTAAGTAATATGGAACACCGACAAAAACATGTATCCTTGCTACAGTGGGCTAAAAAAATTAAAAATGGATTGCTATCCGGGTAAAGAATCTTATCATGTACTGACAATTTTACTGCAATTAATTTACAACAATTGTTGGATTTTAGTATAACACGACTGCTGACATTTAGAAGAAGTAGTACATATTTTAATGAAGAAGGAAATATAACAATGGTGTTGATTTACAACTGGGGTTGTGACGGATCGCAACGAACTCAATATAAGTCAACTAGAAATTTCAGAATTATGCTGAATCAGATAGAAATATTTTTAGAGTTATTTTGTGTAACCTCAATTAATTGCATACAAAAAATGATAGTCGCGAAACCTACACGTGCTTAACAGATTATTGCTAATTTCAGATCATGTTCAGACTGGTATAAGGCCACAACCTATAGAAACACACAATTTTAATGCTACTTTTTAATGCTACTTCGGAAATGCTACTTCGGAAATGCTACTTCGGAAATGCTACTTTTTAATGCTACTTCCAGTCAAAGCTGAAACAGATACAGCTGAATCTGAAAATTAATTCTTAAAGGAGGTGAAAGTATATTCTGATAAAGATCTGGACATCTGGACCCAGTGCCTCCGCCCCTTGGGATACCTCGGTCAGAGACATATTCCCAAGTCTCAGATACTTTCCTCTATTAAATATCGCGTCCACGTTCAGGGTTCTCGGCAATTAAACCACTCCTCAGGGAGACGGTGTTGGAGTCGCAACTTCAGGGAAATTGCTACATAGTACGTCAGGTCGCTCATTCCTGACGACCCCACAGTTGACCCACGGGCTCCTCGAGCCTAGCCTGGAGGACAGCTGTCGCAGATCCACCGACCATTCGCCTGTTCTACCTCCAGGGATGCATACTGCAGCCGTTGTG
Organism: Diploptera punctata; assembly: GCA_030220185.1. Taxonomy (NCBI): domain Eukaryota; kingdom Metazoa; phylum Arthropoda; class Insecta; order Blattodea; family Blaberidae; genus Diploptera; species Diploptera punctata. The sequence goes on from JASPKZ010000249.1 coordinate 28,969, forward strand.
AGACCGGCTAGGGCTTGAATCCTCAAGCCCCACAGTGTGAGACTTTATTACATCCAGGTGCTCATCTCCTGGTGACCCCACAGTTTGTCCACGAGCCCGTAGACTTACCCGGACACCAGCAGAGTTGCTCACCTCTGCAGTGGTCCGAGCCGTGCCCTGGTCAGCCCCCAGGGACGTGCCCTGTTGCACATGTGGGCCAGTATGGAGCTAGCAAGCTCCAACTGGTGAGCAATAGTACGACAGGGCGCTCAACTCCTGCCGACCCCACTAATGGTTCACGAGTCCCTTGGACTTAGCAGGGAGGACTGTCTAGCAGATCCACCGACATTTCCCCAGTGCACCTCTTGGGGACGTGTTTTGTTGCTCAAGTGGATCCAGCCTGAGCATTAGTACGTCAGGTCGCTCAACTCCTGACGATCTCACAGATTATCCTTGGATCAGTCGATCACGGAGTCGGCGCTAATTCCACATCAGAATATCCTCCATGTTAGATTTAAAATAATCTACTTTAATATATGAGTTCCATAACCTATAAATTAGCTCTAAAAATAATTAAAGACCGCGCTTTCTCCTCTTCAGAGCTTATTGACCTGGTGGTAATTCCCAAAGCCTTACGCCTGGTATTGTCCCAACCAGCCCATTCGCAAGACTAGGCCTAGTTGTGCCGCTGCTGTGAGTCCAGCCCACTGAGCAATGTAGGCATCCCGGGTGCTCATCGCCCATGGTGCCCCTACAGATAGACCTCGGGTTCATTGAACCAAGAGAAAGGAGCTTCTGATCTCCAGTCTCCCATCACTTGACCACGGTGGTCGTCGTTACTGCTGTGGGCCAGGATATGCGAGCTTTGACAACAGGTCGCTCAACTTCCCGCTGTTGACCCAACTTAAGGTCCGCGAGTCCATCGGACTTGGGAAGGAAGGACTGACTAGCAGATCCACCGAACATTTTCCCACTACGCCACCGAGGGGACACGTTTGGCTGCTGAAGTGGGCGCAGCACGAAATATGTACTACGCCAGGTCGCTCGAGTCCTGACGACCTCACAAATGGCCCGCGGGTCCGGTCTGGACCTAGCCGGGAGGAATGCAAGCAAACCACCGATCGTCCCCTATCCGCCACCTGGGGACGCGCCATGTTGCTGTTGTGAGCACAGCGTGGGGCCCGACAAGCGGACCCCTCTGATAAAGATCTGTGACTCTGATCATCAAATTCATCTTCATCATAAAAGTGATATTATGTATGAATTTTTATGTAAAGTTGGTATTTGGCCTTAACCGCCTCCATATGACCAAGTACAAATTTCAGGAATATCTTACAGAATGACAAATTTACTTGATATTGCAAATTCTGGACATACATGGAATGTTTATTGTTTATAGCAGTACTCTTATTGAGTTATAATTTCCCAAGTCTGATCATAGTAATTAATAATTGGACTACTCAATTTAAAAACGTAAAATACATATTTTTCACTAAAATATACTATATTTCCCTTAAAGTACAACTAATTTAGTAAGAGGGCACATTCAGACTGAATTGAAATACGAAAATAATTTTGGCTACCTAAATCGGCCAAATACCCCACTGTGAGTCCGGTAAATTCTACACGTACCGGAAATTTACTTTCGGCCTCACTGCACACCCATTATGCGAAATAGAGAAACTGTACCTGTCTTACAAATAACCATTGTACTGTAAAATCTTAAATTAGTTTTAAGTTCTGAGACCGATCTTTCACTGGTAGCGTTCTGAATTTACGGAATAAAGATGGCTAGAACGTGTGTATTAGTCACAAAACAAAAAGTGAGAGTATTGAAGATAAAGAAAAACAAAATAATGGGAAAATTTAAATGTGAAAAAAACTCAAGTTTATGAGACTTTAATAATACAAAGAAAAAATAATGAATGAATCGATGCATTGATATGGTCAAATAAAGAGGGGGAAAAAAAAGAAAAAGAAGAAGCAAATAAAGAAATCAACGAAAAAGTGTGGGATTGTTTTTCAAGTGCACGATCAAAAAATCTCCAAATTTCCGACCGATGCTCCAAAGTCAAGCTCTAGTTCTTCCTAATTGACTAGGGAATAACAATTTCAAGGCATCTTCAGGTTGACTGGACAGTTTTAAAAGACGACACAATTTAGTGTGGAATGAAATTTGCGGGGAATTTATGTGGACAAAAGAGTAATTGGCGAGCGGAAACGGAATCTGCATCCTTTAATTTAAGGATACGCGCCTAAGAAACATGTTTATCGCTGAAGAAACGGGACTGATTTTTCGCGCGTTACCGTCGAAGTCGGTCGTACATAGGCCTACTCTACTTCACTTTTCAATGGCACCGGAACAACAATTAATCCAAGGTATGTAAAAAGACATACACTTTACTCTATAATCTAAAATTATTAATAACTTTTAGTTCTTTATAATTCGGAAAATAAAATTGGCCCCACGCGATTCCGCTTTGAGCTTGTTTTATAGTATATATATAAACAGAATTTTCATCTTCAAAAGTTTACAAGATTTTTATAGTTAAATGTTTGGGTACACCGAACACTTAATCTAAATTTCAAATTTCAGTTTGATATCACAGGCCTGCGATTTTTTTTTTTTTTTGCGGCGCAAGGTTTGACAGGTCTCTAAATATTCAAATATGTTACTTTCTTTTCACATAAGGTTCTTTTGTCATGTTGAAATTAATTATTATCTATCACTTTTTGCATTGTATGAAGTAGCCATAATCTTTTAAACTGTTACATAACATATGCTGGTTTCATAAAGTGTCAATTGTGCATTTAAAAGAGTTTCAAATTAATAAACAACTGCTAATATACCTTAAAATCTATATTTTCTCCTCCGCTTAGCAAGAAATGACCGTTGAGTTGATTGGCGTTTTTTGCTCTGAGGATTTTCTCTTACCAAACACCAACGATAGTAGACAATCTTGGAGACATCCCATGGACCCTGGTACCTTGTTTATATATCTTTTATGTCCTGAAGATGGAATCTCTCACCATGATCTTCACTTAGTGTTCCTAAATTCTCTGGTAAATCTTGAAGATGAGAATGAAGAAAGTGTAAATTCAAACTCTTATTACATTCCAAGAGCCCTGAACTTTTCGAGCGCGGTTTTTATAATTTTCTCATATTGATCATTGCCCAGAAACTTCTCGATGATGTCCTTGTATGATTTCCAAGCTTATGGTTCCACGTCAGACATGTCGTTTTTAAAAGTAACATCCCTAATAAGTGTGGTCATCAAAACTCTTCCTTCACTTTTGCCTCCGACAGTAAGATAATATTCTAATAATACATTGGTAGCAAGGAACATATTTGTCCAAAATTTTAACAAATTGCTTCTTTAATCCTAGGTTTATGGGCAAAGGAGGTAGCAGTATTTTATCAGAATCAACTAATGGAACCAGTGGTTTTCTTTTTTGTCAAGTGTCTTTCCCCGGCTCCGGTGTACCAGTCGCACGAAAAACACGGAAATTTCATTTGTAAACGTTTCAGGAGAATCCGCCCTACAATTTCAAATACCCTCCTTGCTTCCCGAATAAAAAACGGAGCATCAGGTTAAGATGGAATCCCAACAGAACTGATAATATCAGGAGAAGAAAAATTGATGGACCAGATACACCGATTGCTTAGAATTATTTGCGAGAAAAGAGACTCTTCGGAATGAATGAAAAGTGTTAATTATAGTACCAACCTATAGAAAAATAAATAAAACTGCTTGCAATAACTGCAGGGGAAATTTCATTACTTACAGTAGAATACATATTACAAGTGTATCCAGTATTCCTCCCTATATTGACTATGTAATAGGTGATTTTCAATGTGGATTTAGAGGAAATGGGTACACAATATATCAGGTGTTTGGTATAAGAGGGATTTTAAAAAAATAAATAGGGATATTAACTGCACGAATGTGTCTAAATGGCAACAAGAGTAAGGTGCAAATATGGTAAAAGTTTGAAGATACTTTCCTGGATAGAAGAGTTCATAATTTTTTTAAAAATGCGTCAAATCGTTCCATCCTTGTATCATAATGTGTTGAATTTCTTATATATAATTAAATTAATAAAATTGAGGAAATAATAAATCAGGTGTACTATTACGCTGCTCACTTCAGGGTCGCCATTTAGAATGCCATATCAAAAAATGGAGGGTGTTATGAGTGATGATTACGAAATTTCAGAATTTATTCTATATAGATAGATAATCAAAAATAGAGAATCAGGAATAGATTAATATGTTGTAACTAAATATATTGAGCAGAACTTATGATATATGTTACAATTAATTAAATTATTATCGTGACGTAATAATAAATGTTGGTCTTGCGCGACATTCGAGTTTGTTCTTCAGGATACAATGCAGCTAATATGTGAGGTATGTATAGTTGTTTCTAAACTTTGAAAGGTAATGGGTCTTTAGCTGTTTTTATGGGTCATCAACGCCTATCTATAGCATTATTAGTCTAAAATCGCTTATGTTCAAAATGAGTCACCACACGCTACATTTCTGTTTTTATGTTGGGGAACGTTGCATATGGTAAAGGGTTTGAGAATTATAATAGTTCGTTTTCCACTCTCATTCTCTAACGTAAACATTAAATTCGATTTGATACAAAGTAAATACAATAATAATAATGTTTTATTTATTCTGGCAGAGTTAAGGGCATAAGGCCTTCTCTTCCACTCAAACAGCACAAATACAAATGCATATTTGACAAATATAGATATAAACTATACTAATTATATAGAATTAAATATATTTTAAATGTAGCAATGTAAATTTCATATGCACACAACATTTAATACAATAATAACAATGATAATACTTACGATAATAATAATATAATGATGATAATAATAATAATAGTATAAATATGATAAATTATACGAGAAACGCCAATTAATATAAGTACACTTAGCGACTAAACGAATGAGCCACTTTAAAAAGCGGAGTCCCTCTTATGGCCCACTACGCATGCTCGAAAAGCTAAAGCTGTGCTTCACGGTTAACACATTGTTAAATGTTTTAAATAAGCTGTATTTGGGTATAATCGTCTTAAATAGTTACAGAGCAGTAAAGGAGACATGTTTCTATATATTTACGAGTGTTCGACAAATGCAACATTACTCAAATTGCGACATTTCTAATAAAGTTAAACTCTCGTTCATAGTGCAAAAGTACAAGATAACCAATATTTAGACAACTAGTATCCGGCGTTCGAGTAACGTAGATCGTTAAACCACTGGCAAGAAGATGAAATATGTGTGAAAGCCAGGGTTCGAATCCTTCAAAAAATGTTTATTCATTTGTATTTTCACAAAATGCATCCTATAAGTGCTATAACATGTAATTCCTGCCACATAATGTACACTTAGCGACACAAAGAATGAGCCGCTTCAACAAGCAGAGTACCTGTTATGACCCACTGCGCATGCTTGAAAAGCTAAAGCTGTGATTCACGGATAACACATTTTTAAATGTTTTAAATACGCTGTATTTTGTTTTAATCGTCTTAAATAGTTAAAGAACAGTGAAGGAGACATGTTTCTAGATATTTACTAGTGACGACAAATGCAATATTGCTCTAATTGCGACATTTCAAATAAAGTTTAACTCTCCTTCATAGTGCAAAATTACAAGATAACCAATATTTAGATAACTAGTATCCGACGTTCGAGTAGCGTAGTTTGTTAAACCACTTAAAATAAGATGAAATATGTATAAAAGCCAGGATTCGAATCCTTGAACAATGTTTTTTTATTATTAATTTGTATTTTCGCAAAATAATCCTATAGGAGCTATAATATTTAATTCCTGTCACGTAATCTATTTCCACTTTACATTATATTAAGTAATATTTCTGCCCTCGTAAATTCTTTAACACTATTTAGCTACCGGTATAAATTTAATTGTGTGTGCAGTACCACGTTTTAATAATAATGCTACAAATGTATGTAATAAAAGATAATAAAGCTTCATATATTTATGTGTTTATTTATTTATTACGTATTAGTGAGGAAAAAGTTTCACCCTTCAATTAAAATATTGAATAGCCCATAGATGATGGTTAATAATAAAAATATTATTATCATCATTATTATTATTATTATTATTATTATTATTATCCATCATCCATAATAATAATAATAATAATAATAATAATAATAATAATAATAATAATAATAATAATAATAATGGGACGTATCAAAGGAAGTGAAGAATGTAATTAACTGCGCTCAGAATGTACCGAAGAAAATGACATAAAATATAGAATTCAAAAAGGCAGAGCGGTAATACAATGTTAAACGGCGTTTTGTGAGATAAGAACATAATAATAATAATGGGACGTATCAAAGGATGGTACTGTACATCAACTATATGTAGACTTCAAAAAAGCATATGATTCAATTAAGAGGGAGAAGTTATATAGTATCCTGCTGGAGTTCGGAATTCCTAAAAAGTTAGTTAGACTTATACGAATGTGTCTAAATGGCACAAAGAGTAGGGTGCGTGTAGGCAAACAGTTTTCAGACACTTTTGAAATCCAGAATGGGTTGAAGCAAGGAGATGCACTATCTCCTCTATTATTTAATTTTGTACTAGAGCATGCCATTAAATCTTTAGAGAATGAGGAAGGCTTACAACTCAATGGTATTAATAAGCTGTTAGTTTATGCTGATGATGTAGTACTACTGGCCGATAGCGAGGAGATACTAAAGGCCAACACGCACACACTATTGAGTAACACTAAGAAATTAGGACTGGAAAAGTAAATATCAGTAAAACTAAATATATGGTCACACGTAGAAATTCAGTATATAATGGAAATGGACAGCTAATGACAAATGAGGGAAATTTTAAGGAAGTGGCTGAATTCAAATACCTAGGAACAATAATCACAAATAGGAATGAGATGCAAAAAGAAATTATACATAGGCTCAATTCTGGAAATGCATGCTATTATGCATTACAGAGACTTTTGATGTCCCAACTCCTTTCAAAAAACGTTAAGCTGAAAATATATAAAACTATTATTCTACCAGTTATATTATATGGGTGCGAAACATGGACTCTTACTTTAAGGGAGGAAAGGAGATTACGAGTATTTGAGAATAAAGTACTTAGGAAAATTTTTGGACCAAAGAGAGATGAACAGACAGGTGAATGGAGAAGACTACATAACAATGAACTACATGGTCTTTATAGGAAGCCAGATATAATAAGAACAGTTAAGTCTCGTAGACTGCAATGGGCAGGACATGTTGCGCGTATGGGGAATGAAAGACGTGCATGGAAGCTTCTTGTAGGAAAGCCAGAGGGAAAACGTCCAGTTGGTAGACCAAGAATAAGGTGGGAGAACAACATTAACTATGATTTGAGGGAAGTAGATTATACAGGGAATGTTTGGAAAGCATTAGCTCAGGATAGGGATGTATGGAGAGCTTATGTCCGCGCGGCCATGAACCTTCGGGTTCGATAGTACCAGTGAGAGTGAGAGTATCAAAGGATGTGAAGAATGTAATTAACTGGGCTCAGAATGTACCGAAGAAAATGACATAAAATATAGAATTCAAAAAGGCAGATCAGTAATACAATGTTAAACGGCGTTTTGTGGGATAAGAACATAAGAATAGATACCAAATTAGAAATTTATAAATCCATAATTCGAAACACGCTAACATTCGGTGCAGGTTGGCAGTTCAATAAAAATTTGACTTTAAAATTTATGTCTAGTGAAATGGATTGTACTAGAAGCTCAACTAGACATTCTCAATTGCAAAAAAATCATAAATACAATCATCAGAAAACAAATGAAAGTCCAAAATGCAATATTAGATTTTGTGATATACTCACAACTAGAATGATATGGTCATACACGTAGGATGCTAGAGAAAAGATTAACCAGACAAGCTTTGCGATGGATTCCACCTGGGAAAGGAAAGAGTGGTCGACCTAGGTTTAAATGGATGGATGATGTAAGAAGAGGTATGAGGGAGCTGGGTCTAATAGCATTGGAATGTGAAGATAGAGAAGAATGGAGAAAGGAGATAAAAATTAAAAAGCTTAGGGCACAGAAAAATGTTTTATTACATTGTAAACATGTTTATAAATAAATAAATACATAAATAAATAAATAAATAAATAAATAAATAATACAAATAGTAGTACTTCCAAATAGTTAGTACAGTTTTTCTTTAAGAGTGGATAGACAGAATAAAATAGAAAGCATTTTTACAATTAATAAATTTAACCTCATAAGGAATCGAACCTGTGACCTTTTGCATACGAAACAAGCCACTAAGCACTGAACTTAGCGTCCGCTGGCTAATTGCGCTTGAAATAATACTCTTCAAATGAAGAAGGGAAACTTATTGTAGCTCTACTGTGCAATTAATTTACTCGTGTGAATCGCGCGTTGGAACTTAGAATATTCGAGATCAAGAGTCGGCTCATTATTTTTGTCGCTAACCTGGGTAATGATGAAGTCGAGGTTAAAGCAACTATAAATTTAGATTTCTTTTAAAAGATGCCAATGTTCGGCAGCCCCTTATTTCTTGTGGTAGGGAATTCCAGTTGCGAGAAGTGAAGATGGTATATGACATGGAGTGATGTGATGTCCTATGTTGCGGTATATTAAGCAAGAGACTATGTTGTGATCTTGTGTTTAAGTTATGGTTTGAGGATAGATACTGGAAACGGGATTATAAATAATTGGGAATGGAGGTATGTAGGATCTTAAATAAGAGAATTAGATAGTGCGATTTTCTTCTCTCTTTTAGATATAGCCATGACAGTTCGTGGAATAACGGAGAAATGTGATCATATTTTCGGACATTAAATATGAATCTGATACACATAATGTGGACACGCTGCAGTCTGTCTGACAATCAGTCACTTATGTCAGTTAGTAGAACGTCACAATAGTCAAAATGCGGCATCACTAAGGTTTGAATTGAAATTATTTTAAGAACTGTACGAAGAAGATTTTTGAGACGCTTTAGGGAATGCAGTATGGAGAAGATCTTTTTAGATGTTTGTTTTACTTGGGCATTCCAATTTAAATTAGAATCTATGTCAAGTCCCAGATTTTTAACAATGTCGGTATAAGGAATTTGTTCATTATCTAACATGATAGCCGGTATATTGCTATTGTTTATGGAGTTTAATAGTCTTGGATGTCCGACAATTATTGTTTACGTTTTGTTTATATCTAGTTTTAGCCCATATTATCTAGACCATAAATATATATGTCTGAGGTCAGTGTTTACTTTGTCAATGTATTCGTTAATCTCGTCAGGTCTAAAGTGTGTGTAAATCTGTAAGTCGCCAGCATAAATATGATGTTTGCAGTTATGTAGTTTCTTGGTCATGTCAGCAATATAAATTGAGAAGAGAAGAGAGGCGAGCACGCCGCCTTGAGGTACCCTTTCCTCACCAAGCGCCAGGAAGAGATGTGATTATTAACAGAAACTGATTGCTGACGGTTAGTAAGGTAAGAACTAAACCAATCAAGGCAGTTTTTCGATAGATGTAGTGTCTTTAGTCTCGCTAGCATTAAGTCTATAGCTACTGTGTCTATGACTTTGCTGTAGTCGAGTAAGACTAATGAAGTGAGTTTGCTTTTGTCCATTGAGTCTCTTATGTCCTCTACAATGTCAAGTAGTGCAGTACTTGTGTGATGTCCTGTTCTAAAACCAGACTGATGCTCATCAAGTAAGTCGTGTGTGGAGAAGTAGTCTGTTAACTATTAGTGTATTATGTGTTCCAGTGCTTTAGGCAAACAGGGAAGAATACTACTTTGTCTATAATCATCTAGTGTTGTGGGAGTGTTTGATTTCGGTGTTCGACGAACTAGAGCCATTTTGCAGAGTCTGTTCATAAGTAGAAATACATTATCGGTAATATAATGGAAATGGACAGTTGATGAAAATTTAGGGACATTTTGTAAAGGTGACTGAATTTAAATACCTAAGAACAATATATTATAAATAAAATGAGATTTAACCAGAAATTAAACATAGTCTCAACCCTGAAACGCATCTTATTATTCATTAGAGGGACTCTTTTATCCCAAATTCTCTCATAAGACTTTAAGCTACAAATAAAAAAAGTCATTATACTTCCAGTTATATGGATGTGAAACTTGATATCTCACTTTAAAGGAGGCAGTTGCACAATTCAGATTAACTACAGGACACGATTGCCTTGCTAAACAGTTGCACGAGATCAACATATTGTCTACACTAACATGCATTCAATATAACCACCCAGAAGAAGAAATATATGATGAACACCTCAACAACTGTGCAGCCGTCAAAGAGGAAACTTCCAAAACTTCCAAGTACTGGAGAGCAAGACAGCTAATGACTTCAGTGTTAGATGCGGCACATTAGACACCAACCAACGAACTTTAAAGGAGGAGAAAGAATTACAAGAATTTGAAAACAGAGCCATTAAGAACATTTTTGGACCAAAGACAGGCGAACAAACAGATGAATAAAATTGAGCCAGGTATTCGTTGTGGGAAACCATATGTAATACAAATAGTTAAATCTCGTCGACTGTGATGGGCAGGAGATAGTCAGGAATAGGGATGGAAGAGTGGAATGGAATCTTCTGGTAGGAAAACCAGAGGGAAGAACCCAGAATGTAGACCAAGAATAAGGTGAGAGAATAATATTAACTATGATTTCCGGGACATGAATTATACAGGAATGATTGGAAAGCATTATCTCAGGAGAGGGTTGTATGGAGAGGTTATGTCCGTGTGACCACGGACGTTCGGGTTCGACAGTGCCAGTGAGTACGTTAGTTTTACGGCATGTATTATATCCAGTGAGGGAAAAAAGACATTCAAATAAAATGCTTATATCCAATTTTTAATGATTTTCCTTAAGTGTTTATTTCACGGACAAATTTCTGAGTCCTTTTAGACCAGAAGTTACCGTGGTATTCAATTCTCCGCAATGTATTAAACTTTATTTCTGCCCAGTGAGTTACTTCAGGCGGTATCGTTTGAGGCTCAAATGTGAGAGCTCCCGGGTTCAAACCTCAGTCCCGACCAATCGAACTGAGATTTTCCAGGTTTTCCTCAGTCGTAAAACCAGATGATGGTTTTAAGTTCCATTATCAGGACTCAGATAATTTGGAATTGCATGTAAGGTCCATCATTAATAAAATACATTCACTAAATAGACGCGATATATGTATATTTGGCAGTGGCGTGCATTCAGCCCCAGCTACCCCAGCACTGGATTCCAGAGAAAAGATTAGCCAGATAAGCTTTGAATGGATTCCACCTGGGAACGGAAAGAGAGGACGACCTAGATTTAAATGGATGGATGATGTAAATAGAGGTATGAGGGAGCTAATTCTGGAAGAATTGGAATGGGGAGATAGAGAAGAACAGAGAGATAAAATAAAAATTAAAAAAAACTTTGGGCACAAGATGTTTTATTACATGTACACCTGCTTATAAATTCATAAAGTCATACATTACTATAACATGCTGATAATTCTACTGTAAACTTAATAAAGGTGTCTCTATGTCACTAAGATACTCTACTTTAGGAGGTTTATACACCACGCATACGATACCTCTCTGTAAACTATCTGAAATTTCAATGAGAGTAATTCAGGTCGGGCATTGTAATTAGGGGGAGTGAAGAATGACTTTGATGTGCAAGTCAGATTTGATATAGGCCACAATTCATTCACCTCCTTTTCCTAGTGTTCATTGTGACAGAGAATGTAGCCGTCGATATCAACAAGTTACGAAGGAAGAGAAGGTTTAAGCCTGGACTCAGATATTAGGATCGCATGCAGAGAAATTTGGGATAATAAATGTCGAATTTCATGTACGAGTATTTGAGACAGAATGCTTTGTGCGTTAATGTGAGCTAGAATAGACTAGGCTGGTGTTTGAAGAGCAGGACCATCCTTTATGTACCCATACATATTCTCCCCCGATCATCCGAGCGCACACTCAGTATGACCTGGGTGCACACTCGGCAGCCAAGCGGAATTAACGTGCAGAGCCCATGGCTTGTTACTTCCGACTGCTTTAGGGACTTACTTATTCCCTCTTCAGCCCATTAATTTTTTTTCTTCTATTTGATGTTGAGCGATAATCCTGCCGCCAGTCGTAACCAGGAGATAAAGATCAAGTCATTTGACATTAACAAGCCTTTTTTTCCGTTTGCCATAAGTTGATATTCTATGTCGCCAAGAGGAAGACCGCAACTGCGAATTTTATGATTTGTTCAAAGTGAAGGCCCCTCAAAATCCAATCTCAGTAGTCCACGTTCCGAGGGTTGGGCAACGGGAAATACGGAATAGGCAATTGGGTGATGTACGGGGGACCAATATCCCCGTTACCGCTACGGTAGCCGAAAAAGGTCCAATAGGAATCTCGAAAATCGGCAATTGAGACTCTGGTTAGGTCCCTCAAATGCGGGGGATGGCGAACGGCTGACAACCCGTTCCAAAAAAATAATTGTTATGTTTCCTACAAAGAGAGATAAAGCCGGACAGATCAATAGGCATAGACTTTGGCTAAGTAAAACGACAATGAATTAGGCAACTTGGAACACACAAGGATGGAATACTAAGAATAATGAAGTATTTAACGAGATTACATTGAAGGGGGTGGATATATAAGTTCTGACAGAAACGAAAAGAAAAGGGAAAAGTCAAGAAATTATTGGTGAATACATGCATGTATGGAGTGGGGTGGAAAATTTGTAGAGCGCTAAAAGAGGAGTATCAATTTTATTAAGTAAAATTGGAAATTCTCAATAAAAAAAGTAGATGAAATAGATGAAAGATTTTCAGTTATGAAAATAGCAATGTATGGGAAAGAATTAGTAAAAATAGGTACATATTCCCCAACAATCGATGCATCACAAGTATTAAAGGAACAATACTTTCAAAAATTTACTCGCAGAAATTAATAATCATGGCAGATTTTAATAGCAGATTTGGAAAGGGGATAGGTAACATAGTTGCTCCATATGGAGAAAGATATTGAGAATGAAAATGGACAAACTTTTGAATGATGAATGTAAAGTGAATGACCTAATTATCATGAATTCGGTGTTTAAACATCGGGCCATATATAGATATACGTAGGAACATCGCACTAAAGGTGTAATAAGGGAAGGTCACCGTAGTTGTTGCGGAGAATATAACAAAGCTATGTTTGTTTTGTTCCTAATTACAAAGAAAAACTCTGTGTGAAAGAATTAGCTGCTATGCTGCAACGGTATTGAAAGGAGAGGGAGGAATAGATGTGAGCGGTAGAGGTTTTCCCTCTGTACATAAGCATCATTTACGAATCTACCTGCAAGCAGCACAGTGGTGTCGTTACTTAATATATGTTTGTGTCTGCTGTTAGATTGGACCAGATTATCTTTGTGGTGTGAAAGTGTGTTTTTACAGAGATAGCAATTTTGTCAACCTGGACAATGAGATAGGAAGTAATTGTGAATCTGTTGGTGGAGTACTTTGTTGTTTCACAAGATGTACCTACAGGAGAGGAGCGTGTTATTTATGAACAAATAAAGAAACAGTTGACGGAAGAAGATGAGATAATAGCAGAGATTACTACAATTTTAATAGATGAAGAGACATTAGATGAAAAGGCAACAAATAAAGGAAGTGATAGTGCCGTGGCATTGAGTAATGAAGACGTCGCCAGTGGCGGATTTCTAGGGAAGCAGCAGTTCATCTTATGAGCCATCACCAGAACGAAAAACAAAAACGACGTTTCCAAAAGGATATCTAGCTGATGCATATAAGATAAGAACGAAACAACAAAGAGAAAAAGATGGAAATGTCGATCCTCCTCATGTGTGTCTATCTGGATTAGCAGTTGATATGAGACCGCGCCTTACATTTTACAACAGTGTTGGCACAAAAAAAGAAATATCAAGAATAAAACTTTGAAAATACACTAAAACAACATCATTCGTCGAACCCAAAATCCTGCAGGATATGATGAATAAAGAGGTCTTCTTCTTCTACTACAAGGTTTAGGCTATGCAGCCTGTTCCGGCGAAGTTAAAAGTGGAGTCCATCTTCTGCATGGTCGCGAACATCTCTTGTTCCTCTGGGATTATACAGGAAGGTTCTTTTTGGTATTCTTTCGTTGTTCATTCTCATTAAGTGTTCTGTCCATTTCTTATTATTTTCGCTGATTTTATCTTCAATTTTATATATATGAATAAAGAGGTACATGACTATTTTGTGCCAAAGAGACAGGAAAACGTAATAATACATGACCGCATGTTAAGACTTTGGGCATTGAAAATAAAGAAGAGAATTGACACTCACAATTCACTGCAGTTCAAAGCTTCCAACTCGTGGGTAAAGAAATTTAAACATAATAATAAGATTGCGTGTCGCAAAGTAACCCACAAAGGTAGCAAGCGGTTGGTTCAAGGGCCTGCTGATATTGCAAAAAAAGCGTATCAATTCGTGAGAGAAATCAGGTCTCTCATTGAGGAAAAAGGTCGGTCGCCAGATCAAGTAATTAATGCCGACCAATCAAGATTTGATAAAGAGTTCCGATCTGGACGCACTCTAGCAGTGAAGGGAAGCAAGCATGTCTTTGGTGCTGTTGGATACATAGCGACAACCACACACTCTTATATGATAATTCCTGGGATTGTGATGGATGCTACACTGCTACTCCATTTGCATCTCCTTGTATCGGAGTCCACCGGCCGTTTTCCTGTAAATATTATTATGAATTTACCGAACATCATAGCGTTTGCTAGCAAATCGGCCAATATGACGAAGAGGGATTTAAAAGTCTCCCTAGAACAAGCAATGTGGCCAGATATACATGCAAAAACTAAATTACTTCTTTTGGTTGACTTTTCAACCGCCTACAGAGATGGCGAACTATACAAATGTACAGTTCCTGAAGGTGTTGAATTCATGAAGAAGTTGATTGCAGAAAAGTGCACTTTCATTGTCCAACCTGCCGGCGTTTCCTTTTTCCGTCCATACAAACGTTTTGTGAAATTTATCACAGATACAATTATGGTGTCTTCTGATTGTGACAATGACATTAACATATGGCGTATAGAGACCACTTCTTACGCCTTCAATCGTTTGTTATTTCCAGTTTTCGGCGGCAAGGTTCTCCAACTTAATCAAATTTGCATTTTTTAGATGCGGCTACAGAGACGACTTTCCTGGTGTATTTCAAACACCCTTGGAGTACTGCTTCGAAGAAGGTTTAACGGAAGAGTGTTTCCGTGAGAACTGTGAGCAGCCTGCTTTCATGAAATGTGCACACTGCGAGAACTGCATATGCTTGGCTCATGCTGTTATTGCCGATTTGCGTATTTTGTGCTTCTGATAGTGTTGTCAGGTATGCAAACTCTGTTATACATTGTATAATGTCATATTATTGACTATTTGTTTCAAATAATACATTTCTTTAATAATAATCATTCATGCGTTCGTTTATTCTCATCGTAAATTTGACAACTGGTATCTCCTGTTCCAATACTCCATAGCAGCTACAAATTGTATGGTATATGTATACTTTGTTTCTCTATTAATTGCACGTTGTACGAATATAATCTGCGCGAAAATATATAGTGACCTTCCCTTGTAAAATCGATAATTTATTATGTAATAATGAGAAACAGAGAAATATTATAGTTCAAGATGTTAGAGTGAATCGAGGACCCGAATGTGGAACGGATCATTATATGCAGGCAAAATGTAAATAAAGATCAACATACAAAAATACAAAATTAGTTAGAAAAATGTATACACAAGATGAGAGTATTAAAATTCTATATGCCCAACGCCTCTCCGCAAAATTAAAATTTGATGAAGATTGGAACTCTGTCGTTATTTATGAACTTCTGAAAAATATATACATGAAGCAGCAAGAGAAACACTTGATCTGGAAAATGATAAACACCATAAAAATCATTCGGTGAATAAGGAAATACTTGTATCATAACTCAAAAGAAAAATACATATCAAAGATATTTAAGTTCCAAGAAAGATGTAGGTTATCAAAGCTATAGCATAGTTAAAAGAAATGTTAAAGCAGGAGTCAGGGAAAAAATATAGGATAGGTTATGTGGAGAAATGAGCATACATTAAGCTATACAAAGTCAGCCCAAGCATGCGTAATGATAATATGACAAAGAAATTTAATTTAGTACCGATGAAAACTTTTCAGGGATATTTTAAATGCTTTTAAGAGACACTAGAAAATAATTTATAGACTATGGATAATGGAAAAGCGAAAAAAAGTGTTAAAGCGGCAGGTTCAGGAGGATTAAACATGGAACTAATTAAAATTTGTGGTTCAGGAGATATAAGAATTTTAACTAGAGTTTTTAACCAAGTGAGGGAAGAGATCTTATTCCAGATGAGTGGAAGTTATCGTATATTAGTGCAATATACAAAACTGAAGGGAATAAAAGCGATCCAGTAAATTATAGAGGGATCAGTGTTATGGCAGCAATTAGTAGATTGTTAAGTACAATTATTGAAATTAGAATGGAGGAAGGAATTTAAAATAAAATATTAGAAGAACAAACAAATTTTACAGCATGTAAATCGTGCCCTGGTAATATATTTGTGATTAGACAGATTACAGAAAAGATGTTGGCTAAGGGAAATGAAGTGCATATGGCATTCATAGATCTAGAAAGGCATATGACTCTGTGCCCATCAACAATATTTGGGTGGCAATGGAGAAGTTTGGAATACCTAAATATCTTATACTTTTTATAAAAGGAATGTTTGATTAAGGTTCGAAATAGAGTATCCTCAGAATTTGATATAACAAAAGGATTAAGACAAAGATGCGGGATGTTCAAGATATTTTTAGAAGATGTATTAATGAAATGGAATAAGT
Source organism: Diploptera punctata (assembly GCA_030220185.1). NCBI lineage: Eukaryota > Metazoa > Arthropoda > Insecta > Blattodea > Blaberidae > Diploptera > Diploptera punctata. The sequence continues at coordinate 45,882 of JASPKZ010000249.1, forward strand.
CATGTAGGGGAATGGGAATCAACATTAATGACCGTTTACTGCACAATTTATTATTCGTTGATGACCAGATTATAATAGGACAAGATAAAGAAGATATAGAATATATGATTAGAAAGTTGATGGATGCATTTGAAGTAGGTGGACTGAAGTTAATTATATTAAAATGGAATATATGGTAATCGGAGGAAATTCAGAAGGCCTACAAATAAATAATATGATAATTATACGTGTTGAAGTATTTAAATATCTTGGATTTATAATAGATAAATCTGGTACTTGTGAAAGAGATATTATTAATAGAGTAAATTGTGCAAGGAAGGCGATTTGATCGCTGAATGGTCTTTTGTGGAATAGAAATTCGACCAGAAAAACGAAAAAAGAGATTATACAGACAATAATAGAAAGTATGTTTACATATGGTTCATGAAGCTGGAAAATAAATGAAAGGATGCAGGAAAGAATCTTGGTGGCAGAAATTGATGGATTACGCAGAAGATTGAAAATATCCAAGCTACAACATATTACAAATACATAATATATCAGACAAAAATGGATGCACAAGAAACTGTTATCGATAGGATAACAAAGAGAGCTTTACAGTGGTATGGACATGCATAACGGATGTCGGAAGAACAGTGGCCTAAACAGGTGTTAGACTGGATGGGCCGAGGCAGAAGGAAGAGGTGGAGAAGTAGAAGAACATGATATGAGGGAATATATGATGTCGTGACGAAGAGAGTATGGAATAAGAGCAATGGGAAGATAGGAATCTCTGGAAAGTAGAAATTAAGGGCGAGCTGCTGTAAAGTGGACTGCCTGTATTAAGTAAGTAAGTAATTAAGTCAGTATTAAATTGAACGGGAAGAAAAACATTATTTTAACAGATAGGGAGTGGATGGAGGTGACATTGACATTGTCATTTGGTCTGTGAGGGGGGTTGTGTTGAAAGTAGGTCAGGGACTGTTAATAGTTGACTAATCCTGAAATATCAATCGTGCCAACTGTTGCAAATTATCACACTATTAGAGCAGAGAAAAATAAATATTAGTAATAACAAAATTAATCCATCTCTTATCTACGGATGTGAAACCTGGACATTAACATAGGCAGATAGTAAACAAATAGAGGCTGCTGAAATGAAGATGTTGAGAGCAATAGCAGGATACCAAGGAGGAATTAAAAAGAAAAAAACGAATACTATAAGAACGAAACTGTAATATATTTAATCTCTGTGAATGAAAGCATAAAATATTATCAAAACTGCTACCTATCTTCAGCACGTTATTACGAATGAATGAACAGCGCATACCATGAAGAAGTATAAGTTATATAATATTAACCAAATGGGAGAAGAAGAAAGAAGAATGTTGGGACAAAGACCTTTTGAAGAGGTGGAAGGATGCAGGATCAAATTAGACAATACCAAGGAGATAGGCAACAGGCCATTGGGCTTTATCCTTGTTGTTGATGATGATGGTGATGAACCAAAATTAATTGGACTATCATACGCAAAATAAAGTAAATGTTAAACCTAATTAACCTAGAGAAAGCTGCTATACCCTATTTATAATTTTAAGGATTATTCAATAATATTAAATAGAAGAGATCAAATAATTAAATGATTTTTAAATTATATGGTAATGAAAAACATACACCATATACGCTAAAGTCTGAAATTTACATAGGTCACTAACTTTTTTGAGTCACCAACTTTAGCAAAAATAACACCAGTCTACATACATTGCGTACACCAAATTTATCGATAGTGTCTTTCAATAGTTGGTGGCGGATCCTTGTTAGATCTTCTCGGATTGTAATGCGGGCCCTTAAGTTGTTTCATATTTACAAACATCTCTCCTCTTTTCCTATAACTAATACATTTTATTATAATAGTTCGCAGTCTATCTTCCCTTCGAACACCAACACAATGGCTCCTATCAATAATACAGAGATCCACATCGATCTCCTGGGCTATTTCTAGTGATTTTATATCAGTGTCCTCCCCGGCCTCTTTTTCGACTCCTAACACACGTAAGCATTGCCGCCTCTGATCCTGTTGTAAGTCGTCCACATTTGTCTCTAAGTTCCTTATCACTTTTCCTTATTTTTATTGGATTTTTTTAAAGATTTTAAAATACTATAGTATTAACTTCAATAGTTTATTCCGCCACAATTTCATCGTTTAAATGGTTGCATACACCTGCAACATCTCATTGTCTTGGAGCGAGTCAGACAGAACGCGTTTTACTGTGTCTTCAATAGAACAAGTAGATGTGTTACCTTTCCCACCCATTACACAGCTTTATAAAAAAAATTTGCCCTGCATATCTCTACGAATTTCTATGTTTTCAAGTGCACAGTTTACGAATATATCCATAAAAGTGCTCAATGTGCTCTAGTTTTTATGATTTTTGCATATCTTATATTTTTAACAGTAAACGGCTTATTAATAAAATTTATGTTTCCACTCATGATTTGATTTCTGCGCATTTTTTTTGCACATCGACCGTGATCTCAGTTTTTTTGAGAAAATTAAAGTACTCACAACGTGCATCTGGATAAGTTCCCATGTATAAATACATGTGGATACACAAAATACCCTTGTTTCATTTGTTTGGGGGATATCAGAGCAAAGCAACTTCATTGGGAACAAGATGCGTGACCATTGAGAAAGTCCTAAACTGTCGGTAAAGCCAACATAATAAACAAGCCGTTACTAAGCAGAGACAAAATCATACTTCCACTATTACATACCAAGTTAGGTCTTATACATGAGTAAAAACCCCGATAAAAACCTCACCCGGGCCCGCTGCGTGACAAGGCAGCACGCTACAATCGAGACCACAGCGGTGGGCATATACATATTTTATGATAAGGATGATGATGATGATGGACATATGATTTCGGGGACCGTTTGGGGCTTAAACGTTTCCTGATATTTGTCTTTTAAACTCCTGGCGCGACAGGCCCAGATGGCCCTTAGCCTAGCAGCCGGCTGCTGGTCTAATATCCACATGTGTCAATCACAGAGGTACATGATCATCAGCCAGTGTTTGGGTGACATGTGGTCAGCATCTCGAGTCCCCCAACCGTTATAGCTGGTTTTCTCAACTTGGAGCCGCTACTTATTGTAGCTACCCAAATTCCTCACGATGCTGGGTGGGCACCGGTCCCATACTGGCCGAAATACCATGTGAAAATGTCTTCCCCCACGGAGACTCGAACCAGCGCAAGTCCCGTAGCTCTGCGCCAAGGCTTCCTGCCTTAACCACTCGGCTACGGCGCGGGATGCATTTGTCTTATACATGAGTAAAAACCCCGGTAAAAACCTCACCCAGAAAAACTGTCCTGACCGGGGATCGAACCAGAGCCCGCTGCGTGACAAGGCAGCACGCTACCTCGAGACCACAGCGGTGGGCATATACATATTTAAAAAAGTAGAAAATTGCAAATATATCAAACCATAATTCAGAGCATTTTAACATACGGTGCTGAATTCTGGCAAATTCCTGCCTGGAAAACGAAAAGAATTTTAAGCACAGAAATGGATATTTTAATAAGATCACCTGGAAAATCTAGAATGGATAGAATACGAAATAAATAAATAAGTGAAATTATGGGTGTACAAGAGGGGCCGGACATCATAGAGATTATAGAAAAGAAAATATTACAGTGGTATGGCCATGTCAAAAGAATGCCAGAGCATAGATTGCCTAAAATTGTTATGGAATGGATCCCGATAGAAATGAGGAAGAGAGGAATACCGAAGAAAACTTGGATGGAAGGGGTACAAGGAGCTATGAATATCAGAGGATTGGAGGAAGATCAATGGATAGACAGAGAGGAAAGGCGTTTGGTTTCCGGAAGACGGCGGCAGCTGCCATGATACCGGATGATTATATACATACATATATAAACGAGTTATATTGATAATGAACGAACGTGGTAAATGTCCTGTATCTCTGTAGAGTGAGTAGATAACTGAGGTTAAAAGGTCAAATCTGTAGGTGATTTAAATATAGCTACTTTATAATTATAGCATAAACAACGTGACTGCAAATACTAAACACTTCCATAACAATATTTATCATAAGTAATGCCACGAGTAATTTCCAAATTATCGATAAATTCACGACTCACGAAGTGAGGAGTAAGTTTATTTAGAGAATTTGGAAATCAAGAGTGACATTTGTTAGGACTATTTAACGAATAAAATTAAACTGTTTACTCACAAATCATTATTTAACTATAGTTATTTTAAAATAGTTATATATTTAATGTAAACGGCGATGTTTCAAAACAAATGAAAAAGATTGGTACGCTTGATCTGCTTTTTATCACTGCAACCAGATCATACTATTTATTGCCAAAGGAACGCAATATTGTAAGAATGCTCTCTAGAGGAAAAAAAAATTAAACACATCAAACTGTATATTAATTCATTTCTGATGTCGTATGATGCAAATATGACAATTATATTTTTCTGGATTATTACCTGGGAAAAAATACATTTAAGAAAGTGCAAACAGTAGTTTCTTTTTTTGGTGGTATAATCAATTGCTACAAATGTTTTTATATTAACTCCTGCAAGCGCTATGTGTTGACATCCATACACTATATATATATATATACAATCTGGTAGTAGTATTTCTTATAGAATCAGTCACTGCAAAATAATGGTCAGACCTATTCAGAATATTAATAAATAATAGTTTTAAAAAACTAAAAGAACACGCTCTATTAGAAAACTAAAAAATGAAAAATAATTTTAATTTCCAATACGCTTGGGATAAAATTAAAGTGGTCAACAAAAAAATCATCTCCAACACATCTAGAATAAAACTAGAGTTATCAACAAAAAGAAAATAATTTTACCATCAGAAGCGTGGGGTGCTCTATATCAATTAATATATTTGATAATAAATAGATATTGGTAAAAGTAAGCTCTCTAAGAAGAAAATGTAAAAATCATAAAAAGCACCCCACGCTTTGATGGTAAAATTATTTTCTTTTTGTTGATAACTCTAGTTTTATTCTAGATGTGTTGGAGATGATATTTTTGTTGACCACTTTAATTTTATCCCAAGCGTATTGGAAATTAAAATTATTTTTCATTTTTTAGTTTTCTAATAGAGGGTGTTTTTTTTAGTTTTTTAAAACTATTATTTATTTTCTATTTTTTAGTTTTAATATTTTACAGAATAAGATACAAATGTAAATATATTTAAATTCGATACTATTGTAGTACGAGCTAAAGGTAATACTCTTCTATTGTACCGAAATCGACATTTCGGTACAGGAATTACGTCTTACTGCGCAAACTATACGTCATCGCGTCTCCATCTCGAGTGTCATCTTTATGAACAGTGCCAAATGCTTTCCTATCTATCCCTTCCCTTCCAACTGCGCACCCTGTGCTATCGCGCATTCCCCCTCTCCCTGTGAACTCTCATAAATAGCTGTGTTTTGAAACATCGAAACTTAACGTTAATAAAACAAAAGATGTTTTATTTACAAAATCCAGTAGACGAAGCCCTATCCAACTCACCTTGGGAGCCCATCAATTGGCCCTGGAGACTTCAGTCAAGTATCTTGGAATTCACCTGGATTCCAAGCTAACTTTCAAAATTCACATTAGACATCAAATGCGGCAATTGCCATACTATATCCATTTTTCAAGTCGCCTACACTGCCATCTCGGATCAAGCTAACCTTATATACAGCTGTGATCCGTAGCATGCTGCTATACGGTTGTGAAGCCTGGAGCATCCTCGCTGCTTGCCACAAAAAGAAAGTTCAAATAATTCAAAACAAATGTTTAAAAATCATATTTTCGGCCCCGCTATACACGAGGATCGCAGAGCTGCACAACCTAGCCAATATGCCATATATTGCGACCCAAATTAATGACAGTGGAACACATGTTCCAAACTATTCAAACTCATTCGAACCCTATTCGAACTTTATCTTGAGTGTTGAGTTATCTTGAGTGTTGAGTAAATTTCTTAAACATCTTATGAAAACATTTTAAAATGTTTGTTTTATACGTAAATTAAAAAATATATATATAGTCCACCGCTGTGGTCTCGAGGTAGCGTGCTGCCTTGTGACCCACGGGTCTGGGTTCGATCCCCGGTCGGGGCAGTTTTTCTTTGTGAGGTTTCTATCGGGGTTTTTGTTCACCTGTAAGACAAATATCAGGAAATCTTTAAGGCCCAAACGGTCCGCGAAATCATATGGTCATCATTATCATCATCATCATCCTTAGCATTATCATCGTCATCTTCACCGGTGTGAAAAGCAACGGGAAGCTACCACATGTATAATTTTCTAGTAAAGCTGCAAATATCAGCATGAAAATGCTATGATTGCAGCGTAAGACAAGGCTCTTGGTCTACCAACCGGCCAGAGTCTCACATCCACACAGAGGTGGACGTTCAATGAAACCGGCATAGTACAGGGGTAACAGCATGTCTGGTCCCCAAGTTCTCAACCTACAGCACTTCTTACTGTACTTAGCTACTCAAATTCTTGCGATGCTGGTAGGAACTGGTCTTATACTGGCCGAAATTCCTTGAGAAAATTTCTTTCCCGATGGGGACTCGAACCTGTGCAATTCCCGTAGCTCTGCACCGAGGCAAAATACCTTCAATCGCTCGGTTATGGAGCGGGATGTAAATTTGCATTTATTTACGTATATTTACACAGCTACATATAATCCCTCTATGGTATCTTTATCTTGTCGTGTTTAAATGATGCCGAGAGCTATTTCAGCGGTAGCTTTGCTGCCGAAAGCATTACCCATGACGGACTGGTACGAGTAGGCCTATAAGGCGATAAGCCAGTCGAAAAAATCCCTTTTCGGAAGAGTCACGATCTTTCACCGTAAAAAAAATACAACCGTCAAGAAACGCAAACATGTGATCCACTGGGGTAAACATTTCCGGAGGTAAATTTCCCCCATTCGGATCTCCATGTGGTAATTATTTCAGGGAATCCATGGCAAAGGCTCAAACATAGGGACATGTTCCTAGGAACATGGAATGTTGAGACATTATATAATAGTGGGACATTAGAAATATTAATACGGGAATTAGATTAATCGCCGTTGCATTTAGTCGCTTTACATGAGTTAAATAGCTAAGATAGTAATGTAGTCAGGAACCAGGAAGCTTTATTCTATAATATGGGGTGCAGTTAGACCTGAATTTGGAACGAATATTTTAGCTATTCGAGATGTCTAGTTTGTCAACGGTAGGATATTATATTTAATTCTGTGGTAAACAACACGATTTTTTAATCGTAAATGTATATGGTCCCAGAGAATATTTGGTTTAATAACGACCGCTGTCATTTGCTATTGCTATTCAATATTTTAAATAGTCTATACTTTTAATATTCATTTATTTTTTATGTTCACGCCGTTGAGATTACAATTATATAATCATAAAACTTTTTATACCTCTTTTTAATCCGTTTTCCTCAACTGTAATTAAAAAAAAGGTATAAAAAGTTTTATAATTAAAATTTTAAATATTTATATTGTTAAATTAGGACATATAGTAATTTAACAAACAAACTCCATGGAGCGACTAGCCTCGAGCGCACTTGGCCTAACAACGATGCTGGTATCACATCCATATGCGCCAATCACAGAAGTGGGCGATCATCCAGTCAGTATGGGGAGTGACATGTAGTCATCATTCGGGTCCGTAGCTCTTATAGCTGATTTTCTCAACCTGGAGCCGTTACTCATTGTAGCTATCCAAACTCCTTACGATGCTGGGTAGACACCGATCTCGGACTGACTGAAATTCCATTAGAATATGTATTCCTCCATTAGGACTCGAATTAACGCAAGTAGACTTGTAGCAGCTCTGCGCCAAAACATCATTTCTTAAAAGCTCGGCTACGACGCGGGATATGGTAATTCAGTAAGTCACAGTTTTGAAGATAATTGTAACTATTCTTATCAAAATTGCTGTTGTTTTCGGTTCTGCAAACAATACATAGGCCTACTTATTGTGGTTAATGTTTTAGTTATAAGGACACAAACAGGCGTAGTTAGTTCGGGCAATAAGCTTGATGCCGGAAGGTGGGAGGTGGAGTCACGGTGTGATCACGACTTTTGAAGTGGCCTCGGGTCGGTGTGATTAGGATTTTTAAAGTGGCCTGGGGTCGACTCGGCCTCTAGGAGGAATGCGTATAAGACGCTTATTCTAGGAGAAAAGGCGGCCGTCTCGCATCGCTGTCAAACCGACTAATATATCGTACAGATTGTCTAGAAAGATAGGAACCTTAACCTGCTGGTATCCTCATGGGCCTCCAAGACCCTTCACTTTACTTTATTCCACGTTGTTGCTATGGGAAAATATTGATAATGTACACTTATAAAATACTTTAAAATTTAATAGTTACGTATGCTCGTGACAGAAATTTTACTTTTAATTCCGTCGTTTTTAAATGTACCAAATAAATTCTCTTTAATAAAAGATGAAGTTAATTTCAGAACTTTCAATCTATCCAGTATTCATCATCATGTGCATGGAATCGTCTTGTAGGAAAAGCAGAGAGAAAACGCCCAGTTGGTAGATAAAGAATGAGGTGAGAGAATAACATTAACCATGAATTGAGGGAAGTAGATTATACAGGAAATGATTGGAAATCGTTAGCTCAATATATTTATATATTTATTTATTTAGCCTGGTGGAGTTAAGGCCACGTGGCCTTCTCTTCCACTCACCAGGGAAAACATATATTACATCAGAATATAACAATCACAATGGACTCTAATATTAAATACTAAATAAAAATTTCATCAAAAAGATAATATCTATTATATTACGATCTATAATGCAACTAGTTAATGTTAGTTAAAATTAAGACTAAAACTAATAATAAAATGTATACAATCAAGACATATTAAATTGTCCCTGTCTAATGTATATATAAAACAAAGAAAAATAATGAGATATAGAAAACTAATTTTACGCTTGTACAATATTTAAAACAAAACAAAAGAAAATATTTGTTAATCTTAATATTATTTTCATAGATAATTAAATTTATTAATTGTTAAAAGAATACTATCAGTGAGGTGTATAAGTTAGTTTGTTATTAAATAATTCTTTAATTTGTTTTTGAAGGATGTTATAGTTTGACAGTCTCTGACATAGGGCGGAAGGGAATTCCATATTTTGGTAAGTGAGACCGTAAAAGATAATGAATAATATACAGTGTGATGAGGAGGGATATAAAGGAGAATGTGCTGATGGGATCGAGTGTCAAGATTATGTGTGTCGGATAGTCTGATGAAGCGGCGTGATAAATAATTAGGCGATGATGTGTGAAGGATTTTATAGAGAAGGGATAGTGAATGGACAGTTCTACGATCTCTTAGACGAAGCCACGATAATTGTTCCAGGGACGGTGTAACATGGTCAAATTTACGAATACCACAAATAAAACGTGCGCAAGAATTATGAACACGTTGAAGTCTTTGAGTGTTAATAATATTTAAGTCTGTAAAAAGAGTGTCACAATAATCAAAATGGGGCATTGCAAGTGTTTCTACTAACATTTTCCTTAGAGCGAATGGCAGACAATTTCTTACGCGTTTTAATGAATGTATTATTGAAAAGACTGTTTTGCATGTTTGGTTTATTTGTGTATTCCAATTTAAGTTGTTGTCAATAAATACTCCTAGAATTTTTACTGTCTCACTATAAGGGATTTGAACTCCATTTAGTAACACATGCGACTGTGTTTAGGTTAATTGTAGATAATAGCCTGTGATGACCCAAAATGATTGATTGTGACTTTCTAGGATTTAATTGCAGTCCATATTTAACTGTCCAAGTCATTAGTGAGTCACGATCCTCGTTAATTTTGGCAACAGCGTCATTTAGAGAATATTTGTCTGTATGGATGTAGATTTGCGTGTCGTCTGCAAATAAATTATGTTTGCAATGCTTTAGGGAGTTAGATGTGTGATTTATGTAGATTGAAAAAAAGTAATGGTCCAAGCACCGAACCCTGTGGAACCCCAGCTTTACAGAAGAACCAAGAACAACATAATGTATGATTTCCTACAACAGATTGCTGGCGCTCATGAAGGTAGGAATTGAACCATTTCGTGGTACTATCAGAGAGTAAGAGGTTTTTAAGTTTATGCAACAATAAGTCCAAGTCTACCGTGCCGAATGCTTTACTAAAGTCCAGTAATGTAAGAATGGTAAGTTTTCGATTATCAGCAGCTTCGCGTATGTCTTCGCAAATATTTAGTAGAGCAGTATTTGTATTGTGTCTTGTCCTGAAGCCTCACTGAAATTGATCTAGAAGGTTGTGTTCATTTAGGTAGTCAGTCAGTTGATTATGGACTAATCGTTCCAGAGCTTTTGAAAGGGTAGGTAAAATGCTAATGGGTCGAAAGTCGTTCGGAGTTAAGGGCATTTTAACTTTAGGCAGTGGGCGTACGAGGGCTTGTTTCCACAATGAGGGATATGTAGAAGTTTGTAGTGAGGAGTTAAAAATATGAGTTATAGTAGGTAGTATAGCGTCGATTATTTTATTCAGTAAAGTAATATTTATACGGTCAGTTCCTTCTGCTTTGGTTTTTATTCGCATGATGGCTTTCTTTAAATCGTAATCTGTAACATATGAGAAGTGTAAATTTTCTCTGTCGGGTTGATTTGTTGTCAGTGATAATTAATTTATTTGTTCTTTATCCTTTGTAGTAGTAGTTATACCTGTGAAGTGATTATTGAGTGTGTCCAGGGAAACAGGTAATTTCTCTACCTGCGTGTCTTTTCTCCCAATTCCCATTCTATTCAAGTTTTTCCAGATTTCTGAAGTATTGGTATCTGTTAGGCTATATAAATATCTAAGTTTTGCGTTTCTTATAGCTTGATTTGTCTTGTTACGTAACTGTTTATATTGATTGAGATTTGTGTCTGTTTTGTCAAGTCTATATTTCTTATGTGCTGCGTCTCTATCAGCCATCAAGTTACGAATTGAAAGAGTCATCCAGGGTGCAGGGCGTCGTTTCACCAGTTTAGTGGGTGTATGGAGAGCTTATGTCCGCGAGGCCATGAATCTACGTGTTCGATAGTGCCAGTGAGTGAGTGAGTGAGTTCATCATCATGTTCCCGAAACTCCATTTAGGAAGGAACATAAGGCATTAGTCAGAGCTTATCGACCGGACACAATTACTGACAACGGTCCAGGATTTTCGTATACTCTTCACCTTCGCTTGTAAATTTCACGTTGTTGTCCTTTATTTCTGACTCCCTGAGGATTCTAATAAAGGGTACGTCTTTCAGGAAAGTCAGAGTTTTTCACAAGAGTATGATCTATCCAGTGCTGTTTCCTCCTAATTTGCTCCTCTACCAGTTCCTCACCAGCTTTCATGAGACTTCGTTTGTTACAACATCAGGAAAGTGTATGTATAGGTCAATATATAACATATAGATTAATTCATTACAGTTTATTACTTTCTTATTTTTATCATGTAGTAGATTCGAGCTGTTCTTCTTATGTGTATACATTATTTTATTAGTTTAAATTTTTAATTCTTAAATGTGCTGTATTTCACTAACCAACAAAAGTTTACTTTTTTCTATAACTGACACGAGAACAGTTACGTAATCTTTATGTTTTCGGGTGTGCTGATAACGAAAATGTTAATGAAAATGCAAGATTAGCTCTCGTTTTGAAGATATGCTAACTTTATATTATTGCCTATATAAGCGTATGCATGTATTCACCTTGTTGTTATCCTTCAGAGGAAGGTCACTAAAGACTAAACCGCAATGCCTGGTGTTTGTAGTTTTATGCTGGTGATTCCTTTATTAATTTCCAATAGTAATCGGCTAACATTGGTGAACTTTACTTTCCCTGGTATCTCATTTGCATGTTAGAAATTTGCTGGTGGAAGCTTTCCCGGTGCTCGTCGCTTACAACACCACAACTGTCAGAAAAAATTGTCCAAGTGGGAATCTAAGAAATGTAAATTTAACAATATGTTTCACTCCAGTATATCGTAGCAGTGTAGAAGATTTTCCACAAGATCCAGTATTCTTATTTCCTAGGAAGTTTGTTGACACTTGAAACAAAGGTATCCCAAGCTAACTTTTCATAATCTGTCAAGATGGTGTTGAAATGCTTCACTGTATATTTTGCGTATCTGGGAACCCACGAAAATCCCCTGTTTTATTTTCGTCTCACTAAGACGTGGACATTTCTGGCGCAAATAACGAAATACTTCCCCAGTTTTGTCCATGGCTTTAACTAATTTTTTTCAGTACACCCAATTTTACTTAAAGAGCAGGGAGAATTATGTATTATTGAATTCGACAAGTGCTTCTTGTATAACACTGAGAGGCCCTGGTTCATGTAATTTACGTTTAGGCCAATATTTAATTTTTATAATGAAGTGCTTTGCCTCGCTTATCCCAGAGGCACAGAAAGCAATAAAACTTAGTTTAAGCCATGTTGTAGCCCAAGTAGTAGGCCTATGACTTTGAGACCCCTGGAAATCTGCCATTTAATCTTGTCATAGTTGTTTAATCGCAATAACATTTGTTTTATGTTAACATATGTTTGTTTCGTGTAAGGTGCATACCCATACGGAATCCATGGTAACACGTTGCCATTAATGCAGTAGGACGGACTGGAGACTTATATTGGAGGAGTTGATGAAGAACCTCCACTTATCACTTTTATAGTTAATGGGAGGGCTGCATAATTCCATATCCTGAGGTAATATTACACAATAATCCCCTGTATAACTTACTTCCCTCGAATCAAGGTAAATGTTATTTTTCCACCTGATTCTTTTCCTATCTATTGGCCGCTTTCCTTCTGGTTTTCCTACAAATAGATACCACGCCCTTCTTTCATTCCCCATTCGGGCCACATGTCCTTCTCATCGCAGTGCACGAGTTTTACCTGTTCTTATTCCATCTGATTTCCCAAAAAGATAATGTAGCTCATTGTATTTGTCCACTTTTTTCCTTTGGATTTTTTAGTAAAACTCCATTTCGGATAGATGGTTATTTTTCTACCTCTTCCAGACTCTTAGTATTCTATGTAATACACGAGAGACTGTTTTATTCTCATTCTATAAACAACTTCAAATCTATGAAATTAATTTTATAATGATGTCACATTAACAATGCTTTATACCTTTTTTTATGAATAACTTAATATTAAGCATTAGCATTGTATAAATTGTAGAACCGTTTTGAAATATACTGCATTATAAGTAACAAATACTCAAATTAACTAACCATCTAACTAACTAACTGGCTCTATCGAACCAGTAGCTTCATGGTCGCGCGGACAAAACTCTCCATATATCCCTATCCTGAGCTAATGTATTCCAATCATCCCCTGAATAATCTATCTCACTTATATCATGGTTAATGCTATTCATCCACTTTATTTTAGGTCTAACTACTGGGCGTTTTCCCTCTGGTTTTCCTACAAGAAGCAACTATACATCTCTTTCATTCCTCATAAGTGCCATACGTCCTGCCCATCGCATTATACGAGACTTAACCGTTCTTATTACATAGTGCATCTGGCTTCCAACAAAGACCATGCAGCTCACTGTTATGTGGTTTTCTCCACTAGCCTGTCTCTTCATCACTCTTTGCTCCAAAAATTTCCCTAAGGATTTTATTCTCAAATACTCGTAACCCTTTTATCACCTTTAAAGTAAGAGTCCATATTTCGCGTCCATATAATATAACTGGGCGAATAACTGTTTAATATATTTTCAGTTTAATGTTTCTTGAAAACAGTTGGGACGCATTATAACATGCATTTCCACAAATTAGCCTATGCTTAATCTATTTCTGAAACCTCCTCCTTCTAATTAGTGTTCATAGATATTTGAATTCAGCCACTTCCTCGAAATATCCTTCATTTTTAATTAAGTGTCCATTTCCAATAACAAATGTTTAAACCTAAACACGTGAATGAATATTTAAACAATTTATTGTTTGATCTTTTGTAATTATGAATTGAAGATTTATGTAAAATTATAATGAACCGAAAGTACCCTTTTGCGGTTCAGTTATTCTTCTTTGTGCTCCTCCGGAACATTTATGAAGCCTGCCAATGTCCCTTGTTCCGTGTGGCTACCCCTTCCCTTTCACCCTTTCCTCCGCGCATCTTTATAGCGCACATCCCCTCTACCCGCGAACCTTTATATGCTTGGTAATCTCAATGAACCTTATCATTCGATCGGCCTAGCAAGTGGCGTTATGTTGTATAGAAGTGGATTCAGTATCCGAATCCAACTTAAGTGCACCATGCATCGGCAAAGTTAACATGGTGGTTTATAAGATAAACAAGTGGATTGTGACCGAGGAATGGTCGGATTTGAGTTAGTCCAATCAAGCATGGAAAAAGGAATTCCAATGGAGTTTGGACATGTGTGAGTGTGACAGTTTGTATGGTATGTTATTTATTCAGCTTTTACTTTGTTATTATCTATGTCTGATCGATTGATCGAAGATCAATCTTTTGTTATTCATTTATTACTTTGTTTTTACAATCAACACTTGTTTTTTCATTAAAAGCTTAACTTTATATTACGCCCCTTGTGGTTATTTAAGAGTAATCATTGTTCTCTATCCTGTAACGAAGTTATTTCATCCTATGCAATTTATAATCAGTATTTATATTTATATGCACGTTCAACTGGAAAAGAAAGATGAATTGTTAGCCGCCTTCTATGGGCCCGAGGCAGGCTGTTTTCTCATTAATAACTTCTTTAGATATGAGGAACACGTTACTAAGTACAGCATAGTCATAACCCAACGATCCCGGAAGGTAGCAGTAGCGGTGAAGGTGGTTCATTCTCTCTCTACGCGACAATAATAGACATTCAAACAATAATTTCTTCTACAGTATTAGCAATACGAACAAGTTACATTTGTAACAGAAAACAAATTGTAAATTTGGGATTTACAATTTTTAAAATTAATGTTTCGATGGTTATATCAACACTTAGTACTTAATGTTTCCTCCGTGAGCCTGGATGACCGCATTACACCTACGAGGCATGCTTAGCAGAAGCCTTCTTACAGAAACTTGTGGGATTCTCTCCAATTCCTCGGTGAGTGCATGTGAAAGTTCTTCAAGGTTCTGAGGTACAGCAGGACGCTTATGAACAAGTTTTCCCAACTTATCCCACATATGCTCGATCGGATTAAGGTCAGGACTGCATGCAGGCCAGTCCATCACCCGAATTTGGCATTCTTGCAGGACATCTCTGGTAGCCTGTGCTGTATGACATCTAGCATTATCTTGCATTAGAAAACATTGGGGTTTATACCGTAAGCAAAGAGTACAACATGTTGGAGGATAATGTCATTAATGTAAATATCAGCATTCATGCGCTGTGGGATAACGACAAGCTCTGTCCGAGACTCAATAGTAATCCCAGCCTAAACTATAACCGAACAACCTCCAAATGTGTCACGTTCAATAATTGTGGCTGGATCAAAACGTTCACCAGGACGTCTCCATACACGTGTACGACCATCAGAACCTGTTAGACGAAATCTTGATTCGCCCGTGAATAAAACACCCTTCCATTGGCGGAGCTGCCAGTTGACATGATTCTGACCAAATCGCAGCCGGGCTTCTTCGTGCTGACGTGTTAAACGACGGGCTTTAAAGTAGATTCTAGACCTCAACTTTGCACGTCTGTCTATTTCTTACAGTCTGATCAGAAATTACCGTCCCAGTAGCTGTGGGTAAATGATTTTGTAGATCTCTGGCTGTAGATGTTCTTCTGCGCAAAGCTGATATAACAAGACATTTGTCCTGTACGTCTGTAGTCTTCTTCTTACGACCTTGCCCGGGTCTCCTCTTGTATCCATGTGTCTCTCTATATCTCCTCTACAGCCTATGGATGACAGAAGGGCTGACATCAAGAATACTAGAGACATGGCAAATGGAACGACCGTCTTCAATCAATGCAACTGCTCGTGCAACTGATGTTTCATTCAGATGTCTCATTGCTATGTATTAGCTTCGGAGAAAACAAAAATAACAATTCCCTACCACAGATTATTCTTCAAACCTGTTTTTAAAAAATAAATCAATACGAACTCACTTTGGTTTCAGCAACTCTTGGAATTTCACTAACATATTCAGAAAAAATTAATAAAACCCAGAAGATCTTAAATCTGATTTTAAACAATACTTGAAATCAAAATATCTGACTCTCAAAAATTAAATTGTTACAATATTTATTTTGTGGCTTTGGTTTAAACATGTGTTCCTCTAATTTTTTTCAGTCGTGTATATTTAGTTTCATTGATGATTACTTCCAGTCCTAATTTATTAGTGTCACTCAATAGAGTGTACATGTTGGCCCTTATTTTCTCCTTACTATCGTACAATAATACTACATCATCAGCATACACTAACAGTTTATTAATATCATTGAATTGTAGGCCTTCTTCAACCTAAAATTTTGATGACATGTTCTAGTACAAATCTGAATAGAGAGGAGATAGTACATTTCCTTGTTTAACCAATCATGGATTTCAAATGTGTCCGAAAACTGTTTAACGCACCTATTATTTGTGTCATTTAGACACATTCGTATAGTTCTAACTTTTTAGGAATTCCGAACTCCAGGAAGATATTAAATAATTTTTTCCTCTTAACTGAATATATATATATATATATATATATATATATATATATAATATATATGTGTATGTGTGTATGTGTGTGTGTATTAGATGTACAGTGCCATTATATTCCCATTTCTTTCCTATAATCTGCCTTATATTAAAAATCTTATCTGTTGTCGACGATTTTCTTCTAAATCCACATTGATCATCTCCTAGTAAGTCGTCAATATAGGAAGCAAGGCTGCTTACTAATATATTTGTTAGAATTATCTTCAAAGTTGAAAGTAATGAGATGCCCCTTTGGTTGTTGCAATAAGTTTTATCTCCTTTCTTATAGATTGGTACGATAATCGATTGTTTCCATTTACTTAGAATAGCTTATTTTTCTCAAATCATACCAAGAAATTACGTATCTTGTCAATCAATTTTTCTCCCCCTAATTTTATTAGTTCTGCTGGGATCCCATTTGAGCCTGATGCTTTACATATCTTAAATTGAACAATTTCGCCATTTCAACCTCTATGCACTAGGTTCTTTGACTAGCATTTCTGTTGTTTGTAAATGATCCTCTTCAATGTCATGTTTTGTATACACATTCACTAGCTTATAGTACTAACTTTTCCATATATTAAATATACTTGTGGAATTTGCAATCATATTACAATTTCTTTCCTAATTATGTTTGTTCAAACTCGAAACCCTTCCTTCTCTTTCCTAATTCCCTGATCTATGTTCCCATTTTTTAGCATTCATTTCAAGATCTCTCAGATATTTCCTCTTTATACTCTTAAGTAACCTGGTGCTTTCCCGTCTAATGCTACCCTTTTTTTATTTATTTACTGTAACCAACTCAATTCCGCTTTCTTTTCTTTACAATACCGGCACATTCTTCTTCAAACCATTTTCTTGTTTTGCCTGTTTTTTAAATAACCAAAGCTTTCTGATGCTGATAATTTAATAATATCTCCTATAGCCTCCCATTATATATATATATATATATATATATATATATATATATATATATATCAGGTTCGTCTTTGGTTGCCTCATTTTCATCTGATGATTCCAGTATTTCAAATATATTAGCAATTTAGATTCGATATTTTTGACGCAGTTCATCATTTTCTCAAGTTTTTCAATTAAACTTTTTCAGAATCATCTTTAGCGTTTGTTCCTCTCATGAGCCATAACCGTTGTCTGTATTTCACCCTGACCAGATGACGATCCGAATTGCAGTCTGTCCCTCTAACTGATCTAACATCGATGATGCTACTGTGCCAGCATTTGTCCACATTATCTATCAAGTTCCGAGTTTCGCCATCTGGAGATGTCCAGAATGTTGTGCTCTCAACAATAAAATTCCTTGATGTGGCAAAAGTGACTAATCTAACCCCATTGTCGTTACTATCTTCATGAAGACTGAATTTGCTAATTGTTGGCCTGTATTTATGTTCCGGATCCACTTTTGCATTAAGACAATTTTAATATGATATCTTGAAAGGCTATCAAATACGTTTTCTAATTAATCGTAGAACTCTTCCTTGATTGTGTCAATCCTATCTTCTGTGGTACCGTGTACATTTATGATTACGAATTTATGCTATTTACTCATTAGAATTATATATGATATCGCTGACAAACTTCATATCTCGGATAGCGGAGAGGATCATCCTTCGGACTAAAAAGCCCGTCTTGCTGCACCCCCATGGTATAATGCAAACTTCCTGATTCCTGACTACCTTCTCCTATTCATATAATTTCCGGTAAATTACAATATCCAAGGGAGTTTTATCTAATTCCCGCGTTAATATCTCTACCATCCCGCTATTATATAAAATCCTAATATTATATGTTCATTAAAACATGTCCCTGTGTTTTTGATTCCGTGAAATATTCCCCGTCCGGAGAACCGAATGGGGGACTATTTTACCTCCGGAAAATTTTACCCCAGTGGAACCCATGTCTGCGTTTTTTGACGGTTATATTTTCACGGTAAAAGCTCGCCATTCTTTCGACAAAGGTACTTTTTTCATCTGACTTATCACCATCGAACTGTCCGGTATGGGTGACTTTCAGTAGCAATACTACCTCCAGCATAATTCTAATAAACATTCAAACTCCATCAAATTTTCCCTTCACTCATTTTTTTTTTGTAATTATGTAAAACATTTTGCTACTTTATTGTTCGTATAACAAAAATAAAATTATATTTATTGAAGTCCGTTTTGGACTTATATTAAAACCTCGAAATTTGTATCCTAAACAATCCTTTCATTCAAAATTAATATTGCTTTGATCTAAGAAACAAATTACAACGAACACTAAATTCTGTTATTATTTTAAAATGCTTAAAAGGTTTAAAAGGCTAACTAACATAAAAAGGCCTATTGTAAGTTAAGAGTAAGAAAGCACTTAATTGCATATCAGGTCACGCCCTGTCGATTACTTGTTTACTGGTCAGTTTCTAATTCAGGTTTTATATTCAGATTCAGTTTGAATGCTCGACGCCTCACGATCTGGCCCTCGTACCTTGAGTATATATAAAATTATTACCTTGACACTATTTTAGATTATATTAAAATTCAGCAATTAAGATGGTACGGACATGTCCAGCGAATGGAAGACGATCGGCTACCAAAATTAGTTTTGGAATGGAAACCTGAGGGAAGATGAGACAGAGGAAGACCTAAAACATCCTGGAGTCATGGAATATGTTTAGACATGAAGGAGAAACATCTACAACCAGGAGATTGGATGGACCGACAAAATTGGATATTATTAATTGGACGATGTCAAAGATATTAATCAACCGATGATTTATCTATTATCCTTCATTGCAAATGTTGAGTGCCCTTTAAATTATTTCTGGGCATGATATTAACATTATCTAACATATTTTAGTCTTATAGGATATAAAATAAATTAATACATAATTTTTTATATTCCAATTAACGTATTGTGTTTTGTATGTGTCATTAGAATCATATTTTGGTATTACGTTCAGAGATAGACAAATATAGTTACTTAATTAAATTTACTTATTCTCAGGTTTTACAAATCCCTGTGCCAATTTCAAGATTTATCTGTTTTTTACTCGCTTTTTCCTCCAAGCCTCTTTCTTCCATTGTTCTGACTACTGCTTATGTCCATGTTAATTTTGGTATACTCCTCTTCTATCTTCCTGTCGTATTTTTTATTCGTTAATATCTTCCTTCATAGATAGATCATCGGTTGATTAATGTCTTTGACATCGTCCGATTCCTAATAGCCAATTTTGTCGGTCCATCCAATCTCCTGGTTGCAGATGTTTCTCCTTCATATATTAACATATTCCCTGACTCCAGGAAGTTTTAGATCTTCCTCTGCTTCGTCTTCCCTCAGGTTTCCATTCCAAAAAAGATTTTGATAGTCGATCCTCTTCCATTCGCTGGACATGTCCGTACCATCTTAATTGCTGAGTTTTAATATCATCTAAAATAATGTCTTCAATCTTCATTTTCTCCCTTATAACTGAGTTCCTAATTTTTTCTCTTCTTGAAATTCTTGCGGCCCTTCGTATAAAATCCATTTCCATTGCCAAAAGGTACTTATTTGTTTTTGTTGTTAATGGCCAAAGCTCTGCTCCATAAGTAATGATGCTTTTAAAAATTGTATGATATATATTCATTTTATATTTATTATTTATATTTTTATCCCACAATATTCAAGCTATTGCAATTTTCATTCATTATTTCTATTTATTCCTCTTCATAACTCCCACTTTTATTTATTTTAATTGCTAAATATGTGATCTCACTACAAGATTTTATTGTTTCTCCAGTCTCCAAAATTAAATTTTCTTCAGGTTTACCAATTGATAAATATTTTGTTTTTTTTTTCATGTTCAAATTTAATTCCCATTTTTCATATCGTTCTATTAATTTTCTATTCATATATTCTAAATCTTCATAATCTTATGCAATTAACAATTGATCATCTGCAAAATGTAAGTTGTATAAAGTTTAGTTGTTTGAAATAGTAATTCCCATGCTTGAACATTACTACTACTACTACTACTACTACTACTCACTGGCACTATCGAAACCGTAGGTTCATGGCCGCGCGGACATAAGCTCTCCATACATCCCTATCCTGAGCTAATACTTTCCAATCAATCCCTGTATAATCTACTTCCCTCAAATCATAGTTAATGTTATTCTCCCATCTCATTCTTGGTCTACCAACTGGGCGTCTTCCCTCTGGCTTTCCTACAAGAACCTTCCATGCAAGTCTTTCATTCCCCATACGTGCAACATGTCCTGCCCATCGCAGTCTACGAGACTTAACTGTTCTTATTATATCTGGCTTCCTATAAAGACCATGTAGTTCGTTGTTATGTAGTCTTCTCCATTCTCCTGTCTGTTCATATCTCTTTGGTCCAAAAATTTTCCTAAGAACTTTATTCTCAAATATATGTAATCTCCTTTCCTCCCTTAAAGTAAGACTCCATGTTTCGCATCCATATAATATAACTGGTAGAATAATAGTTTTATATATTTTCAGTTTAACGTTTTTTGAAAGGAGTTGGGACATCAAAAGTCTCTGCAATGCATAATAGCACGCATGTCCAGAATTGAGCCTATGTTTAATTTCTTTGTGCATATCATTCCTATTTGTGATTATTGTTCCTAGGTATTTGAATTCAGCCACTTCCTCAAAATTTCCCTCATTTGTCATTAGCTGTCCATTTCCATTATATAATGAATTCCTACATGTGACCATATATTTAGTTTTATTGCTATTTACTTCCAGTCCTAATTTCTTAGTGTTACTCAATATTGTGTGCGTGTTGTCCTTTAGTATCTCCTCGCCATCGGCCAATAATACTACATCATCAGCATAAACTAACAGCTTATTAATACCATTGAGTTGTAAGCCTTCCTCATTCTCTAAAGATTTAATTGCATGCTCTAGTACAAAATTAAATAGTAGAGGAGATAGTGCATCTCCTTGCTTCAACCCATTCTGGGTTTCAAAAGTATCCGAAAACTGTTTGCCTACACGCACCCTACTATTTGAGCCATTTAGGCACATTCGTATAAGTCTAACTAACTTTTTAGGAATTCCAAAATCCAGCAGGATACTATATAAGTTCTCCCTCTTAATTGAATCATATGCTTTTTTGAAGTCTACATATAGTTGATGTACAGAACCATTATATTCCCATTTCTTTTCTAAAATCTGCCTTATACTAAAAATCTGATCTGTTGTAGACCTGTTTCTTCCAAATGCACATTGATGATCTCCTAGAATGTCATCAATATAGGGCATAGTCTGCTTACTAATATATTTGTTAGAATTTGTACGAAGTTGAAAGTAATGAGATGCCCCTGTAGTTGTTGCAATCAGTTTTATCTCCTTTCTTATAAATTGGTACGATAATTGATTCCTTCCATTCATCTGGAAGAGCTTCTTTTTCCCAAATCATACTAAGCAACCAGCGTATCTTGTCCACCAATTTTTTCCCCCTGATTTTATCAGTTCTGCTGGTATCTCATCCGAACCTGATGCTTTATACATCTTCAATTTTTCTATTGCCATTTCAACCTCTAATGTACTTGGTTCTGCGACTAGCATTTCTGCTGTCTGTAAATTATCCTCCTCAATGTCCTGTTCTGTATGTACATTTAATAGCTGCTTAATGTAACTTCTCCATCTATTTAATATACTCCTGGAATCTGCAATAATATCCCAATTTCATTCCGAATTATGTTTGTTCTAGCCTGAAACCCTTTCTTCTCTATCCCAATTCCCTGATATAATTCTCTAATGTTCCTATTTTTTGCATTCGTTTCAAGATCATTAATCTTCTCTCTCAAATATTCCCTCTTTTTACTCTTTAGTAACTTGGAGGTTTCCCGTCTAATACTACCCAATTGCTCTAAATTTACCTCATTTGGCTCGTGTACCCATTTCAATTTTGCTAGCTTTCTTTTTTTTCACAATGTCGGCACATTCCTCATCAAACCATTTCTTGTTTTGCCTCTTTTTTAAACAACCAATGCTTTCTGATGCTGACAATTTAATAGTATCTCTTATAGCCTCCCATTCTTTATTTATATCAGTTTCTTCTTCGTTTGTCACATTGTCAACTGAAGATCCCAGTACTTCAAGTCTATTAGCAATTTTGATTTGGTATTCTTGCCGCATTTCATCATTTTTCAAGTTTTTTAATTCAAATTTTTCAGAATCATCTTTAGCAATTGTTCCTCTCATAAGCGATAGCCGTTGTCTGATTTTCACTCTAACGAGATGATGATCCGAATTGCAGTCTGTCCCTCTAACTGATCTAACATCGATGATGCTGCTGTGCCAGCGTTGATCCACTAATACATGATCTATCTGGTTCCGAGTTTCTCCATCTGGGGATGTCCAGGTGTATTTATGAATATCCTTATGCTGAAATGTTGTGCTCTTAACAATGAGATTCTGTGATGTGGCAAATGTGACTAATCTAACCCCGTTGTCGTTACTATCTTCATGAAGACTGAATTTGCCCATTGTTGGTTTGAATATATCTTCCAGCCCCACTTTTGCATTAAAATTTCCCAAGACAATTTTCATATGATATCGTGAAAGGCTATCAAATAAACATTCTAATTCTTCATAGAACTCATCCTTGATCTTGTCATCTTTATCTTCTGTGGGGGCATGTTCATTTACAATTATAAAATCATGTCGTTTACCTTTAAGAATTATGTATGATATCCTATCACTAACAAACTTATCTCGGATAGCGGATAGGATCCTCCTTCTGACTAAAAAACCCGTTCCAAATGCAGGTCTTTCTGCACCCCCGTAGTATAATGCAAAGCTTCCTGATTCCTGACTACCTTCTCCTGGCCACCTAGCTTCCTGTAAAGCGACTATATCCAAGGGCGATTTATCTAAATCCCGCGTTAATATCTCTAGTGCCCCGCTATTGTATAAAGTCCTAACATTCCATGTTCCTAGGAACATGTCCCTGTGTTTGAGCCTTTGGCATGGGTTCCCTGAAGTAGTCCCCGCCCGGAGAACCGAATGGGGGACTATTTGACCTCCGGAAAATTTTACCCCAGTTGAACCCATGTCCGCATTTCTTGACGGTTGTATTTTTACGGTGAAAGATCGTCACTCTTTCGACCATGCTTGAACATTTTCTCCTCCAATTCTTTAATATTTCATGTACATATATTTTAAACAGAGTCGGTGATAGACAACAACCTTGACGAAGACCTTTATTTATCGTAAAACCATGTGACAATTTACTGCCAATTTTAATTTTAGACATGCAATTGTCATATAAATTTTGTATAGCTTTAATTATTATAGTCTTAATTCCCATACGTCTTAAAGCAATATCTTTAAAAATGGAAGATGCTAAGAGGAAGGAGAGCCTCTAATTGCTTTAAATTCTAAGACTTAGAGGAACCGACCTGCACAACTCCCTAGTGTCCAATTCCACCTTCACGTGGTGCAGCTGTTAGTAACCATATAATTTATACGTATAACTTATGTGGTGAACGGACGGGTTGGGCTACTCACCAATTGCACTGGTCAGCATGGTGAGTTATTGACCGATATGGTATTACTTCCACTTCCATACCATATCTCTTTTTTATCTCTTCTATCCAGTCTCTCTGGACTGAACACTTGTTGTTTTCCGACCCCGATGGTATTAGAGTATTCGAGGCCGACGGGGTTCATTTCATCTCATCTTTTCTGTCAAATTATTTCTATAGGGCAGATCAGGCTCTTAGCTGTAGTGAAAGCAACTGATCTAAGGATGGACACCTGAAAAATCCCTGGTCCTCCAGGTTGGAGTTGATGCGGTAGGCCAGCTCCCTCCCATCAGAAAAAAATTGCAATGCTAAAAAACCTTATAGAGATAAGCCGGTCAGATTACAAGGAAGGCGAATCAAGCTACGGAAACGAACTCTGTTAATTGGAACATGGAACATACAAGCCATAAGGAATAAAATGGAGGAGGTCCTTAAACAGGTAGAGGATTTGAAGCAGGACATAATCTTCCTTCATCCTTTTCTTAATAGGGATGCCATCATTTTTATATCTCTTCTTGTATTATTTATAATTTTTAATTGCAATTAATTAGACATATTTTATTATATTCCATTATTTTGGATCAAAATTTCTTAGCACAGAGCTGCTATTGAAGTTCCATAAAGCTATCAATTATTATCATCATTCATACAATTGATAAGCAACATGCCTGTTACGATCTCATAAAAGATACATTTTCTTTACATTGACCTGGACAATGCAATCAACTGACTCAATCCTACCTTCATGTTCACCAACGATGTGTATCTGATTCAGATAGTTCCTCATCTTGGCGATCTCTGAAGGCTGTTGTCCAATAAGGATCTATGTAAAAAACACTGTTGGTTTCTATATACAGTGTATTAACGAGATATTACCAGTCTTTCTGTCGATATCACTCATATGCTGACGATTTGCAAATATACATTCACTATTATTCCGACGGTATACTTGACGCACTAGACAAACTTTTGTAATTACTTCCTCTCAATTTCCTAATATTCGACGAAACATGGAATTAATTTTAATACTGATAAGACATAAAGCATATGTATGCAACACATTAAAATTTTTGAAAATATACCTAATATTCTCCTAAATGTAAAATCAATTTGTTATATCTCAGTAGTAAAAAATATTAATATCAAGGTGGACTCGCACTTAGACTCGGTAGTTGAGGTTAAAAATACATGCGAAATGTTTAATCAATTCTTCACTCCCCAAATATATTTAGAAACCTCCTTCCCACGAAATTGAAACAAGTACTTGTATAGACTAGTAATGCATCACTTCGATTACTGCGACATACTACTGACTGATCTGACAACTGACTTATGTGACAGAATACTAACTAATTAACTAACTAACTCACTGACACTATCGAACCCGTAGGTTCATGGCCGCGCGTTCATAAGTTCTCCATACATCCTGTCCTGAGCTAATATTTTCCAATCATTCCCTGTATAATCTACTACCCTCAAATCACAGTTAATGTTATTCTCCCACCTCATTCTTGATCTACCAACTAGGCGTTTTCCCTCTGGTTTTCCTACAAGAAACTTCCATGCACGTCTTAGATGCTCATAATGCGTGGATTCAATTTTCGTAGTTATGACTACGTATATCCTTAATTTTGACCCGCATCATAGCCGAACGTTTTAAGGCATGATATCTTTGCGCAGAGCTGGGACTTGCACTGCTGCTTGTTCCTATGGGCGAAGGCATTTTATCATAGAATTTCACTAGTGTCCATCCATCATCTTAAGGAATTTGAATAGCTACAATAAGTACCCGTTCAGGAAACAGAAACCAGTTATAACGACTAGGCGACACAACATGCGAGAACATGCCATCTGGATGATGTCCACCTCTGTGATTAACACGTGTGAATTTGAGACCAACACATGACTGGTAGACCGAGAGCCTTCCAGGCCTGATGCACCATGGTGTTCTTGGATCTCCTTAATCTCAGGTTTTTATTTCTTCGTCTAAATGACCGAAGAGCTGTACATTCATATGTTTCATTCTACAAATTTTGCAAACACATTTATCGTTACTTGTTAACGTGTTTTCAAAATTCATGGGCTCATCACAATTTAGGCACAAAATCATAAGAGACGTCTTTACTTTCGATACCACATCACTTGAACATGTGCTGAATCTTTCATGATTTCTATGGCTAAAATATTGAACACTACTTAGTTATCTCAGAAACTGTCGATCACTATTATTATCCATGTATCCATAGTAATTCTGCCCGAGGGCAGGTCTTTCACTGCAACCGTAGCATTTTCATGCTATGCTTTGCAGCTTTACTAGGGAATTATAGGTGTGGTAGTTTCTGTCCACCGGTGAAGGATGATGATGATAATGATAAGGATGATGATGATAATGATAAGGATGATGATGGCCGGATGCTTTTCGGGGACCGTTGGGCCCTAAGCTTCCTGACTTTGTCTTACAGATGACGAAAAACCCCGAAAAAACCTCACCCAGGCGCCTGTCCCGATCGGGAATCGAACCCGGGCCAGCTGCGTCACTTGTCAGCACGCTACCTCGAGACCACAGCGGTGGACTACTATTAATATTAAAAAATTTATATTTTAATATCTATCTGTGCAAATTGTACATACAAAACTACTTAATATGTTCAAAATTCGTACATATATATATATATATATATATATATTCATGTATGAGATAAATTACAACTACTTAATTTTTATATTTCCTAATATTTTTTCTTGTTCTTGTCCTTTTGTTTTTATTGATATTAGAATACATTTCTACTTATAATGTTTTTTATGCTACACTTTAGTAATATTTCTAATTATATTATGTATGTATTATTTTAAGGGGCACGCCGTAGCGTAGTGGTTAAAGCACTGCGCTACAAACTGGAAGGTCAAGGGTTCAAGTCCCGGTGGGGTCAGGATTTTTTAACTGACTCAAACCTTCTGGCGGCACTATGGCCCTGGGGTCGACACAGCCTCTAACGGAAATGAGTACCAGAAGCTTATTCTGGGGTAAAGACGGCCGTCACGCAGGGCTGACAACCCGGCTCACATCAGGAGCCGATTGTCCAGAAATGTGGGAGCCCTAACCTCCTACTACCCCAAAGGCAACCTGAGGCCTGTAGTGGGATACCTTTGCCTTTATGTATTATTGAGTGGACGAGAAGACCTTATGACATTAACTCCGCCAGCTTAAATACAGTTTTAATACTGTATTATTATTATTATTATTATTATTATTATTATTATTATTATTATTATTATTATTATTATTATATTTGGAATGATAATTAACTGCTCCCAGATATCTATTACAATTGATTATAGTGGTAATACTATTACAAAGGAAATTTCATAAGCTGCACGATTTTGTTAGCAATATGCATATTTTATTTTTGCTAGTCCAAATATACTGGTGATAAGGGAATTGGGCGATAATCGATATAGTAGTGGTGAAAACGGGGGAGCGAGATGGGGCGGACGAGGACGGACGGACGGACGGACGGAGGACGGACGGACGGACGGACGAAACGGACGAAACGGATCGAAACGGACGAACGGACGAACGGACGAACTGACGAACGTGACGACAGGGACGAACGGACTACTTACGACTTACTGCGTACTTACTACTTACTTACGTACTTACTTTACGTAATTACGTACTTACTATTACTTACTTACTGACTTACTGTACTGACTTACTTACGTAGTACTTACTACTTACTGACTTACTTACTTACTTACTTACTTACTACTTACTTACTTACGTACTTACTTACTTACTTACTCACTGGCACTATCGAACCGTAGGTTCATGGCCGCGCGGATATAAACTCTCCATATACCCCAATCCTGAACTAATGCTTTCCAATCATTCACTGTATATCTACTTCCGTACAATCGCAGTTAATGTATTCTCCAACATCATTCTTGGTCTATCAACTAGGCGTTTTCCCTCTGGCTTTCTACAAGAAGCTTCCATGCAAGTCTTTCATTCCTCATACGTGCAACATGTCCTGTCCATCGCAGTCTACGAGACTTCAACTGCTCTTATTATATCTGGCTTGCTATAAAGACCATGTAGTTCATTGTTATGTAGTCTTCTACATTCACCTGTCTGTTCATCTCTCTTTGGTCCAAAAAGTTTCCTAAGTACTTTATTCTCGAATACTTGTAATCTCCTTTCCTCCCTTAAAGTAAGAGTCCATGTTTCGCACCAATATAATATAACTGGTAGAATAATAGTTTTATATATTTTCAGTTCAGGTTTTTTTAAAGTAGTTGGGACATCAAGAGTCTCTGCAATGCATAATATCACGCATTTCCAGAATTGAGCCTATTTTTAATTTCCTTGTGTATCTCATTCCTGTTTGTGATTATTGTTCCTAGGTATTTGAAATCGGCCACTTCCTCAAAATTTCCCTCATTTCCATTATATAATGTATTTCTATCTGTGCCCATATATTTAGTTTTATTAATTAATAAGTGTAAAGTACAAAATATGCATTATTAGTATATAGTTTATCTTGCTCATTTGTCACTCAGTTGGACCAGGGATGATTGTCTGTTCTCGTACCATATGGCGTGGTATCTGTCACACTTTTCCCCGCACCACTCGCACTTACACTCGTTCGTCGGTTGGTGATGTCTTGGTCTTACACACTTTGAAGTGGAAACCGTGCGTCGCTAGTCTTGTCACTGCGTGTCGAAGGTCATACAGGGGTTCCATCCAGTCTTTTAGTTTTATTGATATTTACTTCCAGTCCTAATTCCTTAGTGTTACTCAATAGTGTGTGCGTGTTGTCCTTTAGTATCTCCTCACTATCGGCCAATAGTACTACATCATCAGCATAAACTAACAGCTTATTAATAACATTGAGTTGTAAGCCTTCCTCATTCTCTAAAGACTTAATTGGCATGTTCTAGTACAACATTAAAATATTGGTCTTATGATTTATAAAGAGGAAAATATAATAAAACTTGTGATGACAGGCAGGTTTTTACCTAACAAAGGCTTATATGCTTTTGGAAATCCCACGTCAACGAATAGTTGAATGACAAGTGAATTGAGGTTACATAAGACCTAACCATGGTAGGTAAATATTTTGGGCCCATATGAACTATATACCGAGGTGGTCTCGAGGTAGCGTGCTGTCTTGTCACGCAGCGAGCCTGATTTCGATTCCCAGCCGGTACAGGCTCCTGGGTGAGGTTTTCGGGATTTTTCCTCACCTGTAAGATAAATGTCAGGAAGCTTAGGGCCAAACGGTCCCCGAAAATCATCCGGCCATCATCATCATAATCCTTATCACCATCCTTCAGCGGTGTGGAAAGCAACGGGAAGCTACCACGCCTGTAATTCCCTAGTAAAGCTGCAAAGCATAGCATGAAAATGCTATGATTGCAGTGAAAGACCTGGCCTTGGGCAGAATTACTATGAATGGATGGATGGATGGATGGATGGATGGACTATATAAAAACTCCAAGTCGCGACAGACCTAGAAAGCCCTTGGCCTACCAGCCGACTACATACCTAGGTGAATTTCGGGTCTCCCTGCGTTGTAAATGATACCATCCTTCACATAGTACATCGAGCGCAAGTTAATTGAAAACTTATGCAGTGTCAGAAGAGGAGTGGTCACAAAATGAAGATAATGTTATTGACGAAAACATTCTCACCTACCTGTTAAGCTATTACTACCAGTGTCCAGCAATCCTGCAGCTCTGACTAAGGACTGGTGTTTGCAGGATGGAATGTAGCAATAAAGGAAAATAATGAAAAAGAAAAATCAACGGGACGGTTTACGGGAAACGTGCTGCCTTTATTGATACGTTCTTCAGTTGAAAGACGATTACTTAAGGGTCCAACTGTCAGCCAGGGTTTCAGTAAACCTGGGACCAGTGTAATTGGAAACGAAAAAATATAATAGCGAAGTCAAAGATAAACTGAATTCACCGACCTGAAAGTATTGAAGGAAAGTGACAAAATGCTATTATTTTTAATTATTTTATAATAATACGTAATAAAAAAGTGTCGAGTTAGTTGGGTCAGCCGGCTAGTTTAAAATCCGTATTACGAGTGCTCGAGTTCACACCCAAGTGCCGACCAACTTAAGATTTTCCTCTATCAAGGGTTAGAATTTCATTATCTGCATTCATTTTATAATCAAATTGAACGATAAGTCGGTATACTTCCACAAGAACGCAGTCTATAATAAAAAAGGCAGGGTCGCCCACTGATACTTATTCTCAAGGTGCTAAAATTTACAGCTTTAAATAATAATAATAATAATAATAATAATAATAATAATAATAATAATAATATTAATATTAATAATAATAATAATAATATTAATATTAATAATAATATTAATATTAATAATAATAATATTAATAATAATAATATTAATAATAATAATAATATTAATAATATTATTAATAATAATAATACAAATATAATAATGATAGCAATTTATTATTATATATTATTATATATATTATTTTCTTTTCAAAGAATATTGACGAAAATATTGGTAATCGAAAGAGAGAGTATCCTTTAATAAGCAACAAAAAGTAATACATGAAATACCATATTATACTAACTAACTAGCTCACTGACACTATCAAACCCGTAGGTTCATGACCGCGGCGGACATAAGCTCTCCATACATAA